>MQRK01235303.1:3888-17960 GCA_001938485.1 Girardia tigrina
TCAAATAATAAAAATTGTATTTTAAATTTAAATATTGATAATAAATAATACGTTAAACTCTTTTGTTTGGTTAAAATAAATTTTGATTTTATTCTGATTTTAAATTAAATTTTATCAAATAATATAATCCTAATCTATAAAATTAATGAAAAAAATTTAATTTCTAAAATCGTATTTTAATAAATAGCTTATCAGTATTTATAATTCCATATTTTTATGTATAAGAAATTTGGTCGAAAGAAAACAAAAAGTTCCTCAAGAAAAATTGTTTAAAAAATTGTTATTTGTGTTATTAATAAATTTTTGGTGTTAATGAATTCTAATATTGATCAAGAACCCAACACCTCTAAAGTATGGAAGATTACCACCCTGTAGAGGACCACAATACAATTTTACAATATCTCTATCAATCATGTATTTTCTTGAGATATTTTCTTGTAATGTTAATATAGTTTTTGCTCCAAAACTAATCTCAATAGGTCTCCCGCTATCGTCACGAATATTTACTTCAATTTTTTTATACATGTAGATGAAATATGTAAATACATGGGAACAGCTGGTGCAAAATATACTGGTTCTTCATGCTTGTGTTTTGAACCATCTATCCAAATACATTTTAAAAGAGGCACTCGATCTGATCCAACCATTATTGGTTCTACAATACTAGAATAGATGTTTTATTTAATAAATAAATAATAATAATAATAACCATTATTGGCTCTACAATACTAGAATAGATGTTTTATTTAATTTATTATTTATTTTATTCATTTAATTCATTAATGCATTATTCAATTTTATTGGGAATACGCCTTTATCATCTTTGAGATTGAATTTGGTTTTTATAAAACCTAAAACGATTGCTAAATGTTTATCAAAAACAGCTTTTTGTATATAATCTTGGAATGTGAATGATAAAATATTATTTTCTTCCAATTTGATGGTCTTGAATACTTTTTGACATTGAGTTTTGAGATGACTTTCAACTTTCTCACAACTGTTTAGGTTTATATCCTCTTTAAATACAAATGTTTCCCAAATGGAACCATTTTCAATTTGAACTTTTATGGAAAGCGTTGTATTCAAAACATTTTGTTCTAAAAGATTATTAACTGAATATATATATATATATATATATATATATTCGTTTTGTTCCTTTAATACAGAATTAAATTTCGACTTGAAACCCCATTCTTGGGCTTCCTTTTGATGTGCAAATAAAACCTCAAAAACATATTTTGATTTTATGTATAGTCTTTTCTCATAGATACTTATCGATACCCATTTTAAGGTGTAAGGTTTCATTTCCAATATCATTCCTTTACGTGATATTGAAACAGTTTCAGTTGTTAAACCATTGAAATTGTATAAATAAGTTATGTAGGTATCATTTCGTATTGTTGCAGGAGTGTAATAAATCAATACATCTATCATTGCTACCCACCATGTTCCTGTCAGGTTAATACTATTCTCAAAATCTACAATGAATTTGCTTGCTTTATTGTCTGATTGAGTATTCGAACAGCTATTGCTAGGTAATACCATATAAAATGAATTCATCAATCAAGAATGTTCTCGAAATGTTCTTGATTTCGTTTATATATTTTAATGAATTAATACTCACTTCTCAAATCATGTTAATACTTCATTAATTTTTGATTATATCTTTAGATGTAATCCAACTGGGATTTTTATACTCATGCCATTTAACTAAATATTGTTTATTTTCCACACTACCCTTGGATTTGATGATTTTCTCAACTCTATATACATCGGGCTTTTGAGGAAGATGCTGTAATTTCTGTGTACAGAACTTGCCTTGAACAACACTATCATCATCATCTATAATCTCATACATTACAGGCATTTGTCTTGTATTTATTCTACTTATTCGAAAAACTTCATCACTCCAATTATTTTTAAAGTTCTTGATAAAAGGTATTGTGCTTCCTTTACTGATACGAACATAGTCACCAATTTTATATTTTGGCCTCTCATATTTCTTTGCATCACTCTGTAATGTACTGTACATGTCATCAGTAACATCCACAGGAAGAAGACTCTTCAAACCACGATACCGAGTATTATTATAACCCTTGATAAGTTTAGGTAGGACCGTATACCAAACTTTTTTTACCAATATGTGTTACATATTTTGTAATCTTTCCTCTCAATGTGCGATTGAATCTTTCAACAATACATGCCTTATATGTTGAAAACACTGAATAATGTTTGATTCCATACTTATCGAATATTGCCTTCACTTTACTATTATAAAATTCATTACCTAAATCAGGTTGTATAAATTTAGGCTGAACACTTTATCATTGTTTGAATTGCAACAGCCATGTCTTTGACCGCTTTTCTCTTTACAGGTACAGCACGAGCATATCTACTGAATAAATCAATACAGGTCAGAATATATATGTACCCCTTATTGATTTTTGCATATGGATTCATGTCCATTAAATCCATCTGCCAGATCCAATTAACTGACTTCGATAAGAACCTCCTCGTCGGGAATCTCGTCAATAATGGTTTGTTGAGACTGTATGCCAACTGTTGTTTCAACCACTTGTCTACCTCCATCTTGCTGGTCTTTCATGCATTTGCCATTTTTGATACGCTTCTGAAACCAGCTTTTCCAGCAACACAACAGTTGCACTTAATATTCAGTGCTAGATTAGGAAATGAGGACGTTGAGCTCATATTGAACGTTTATATAATAATTCAATTACTGTTTATATTTGTTTTTTTAGTATTAGCATCATTTTCAATGGCATCTAATGCCTTTTTCGTACCATATGATATAGCTCTATTCGCAACTGCTGGAACAATAAATCTGGCAAGCCCTTGAAAGAATGGTATTAAAGCAGCCCATACAAAACCATCAACGTCTAGATTTCTTTGCTGATTTTGTTTCTTTTTCTTTATTTCATGTAATACTTTTGCTCCAAAATAATTTGTATTTGATTATGTAGGTGGTATAGTAAATCTTTGATTAAGAATATGTAGTTTTGTTTTTAATGCCCTTGCCTTGAACATTTTTAGCAACGTATCTTTATACTTCTTCAAAGACATTTTGTAATTGCCAATTTTTACATTACCAGCCACAATATTCATCAGAACTTCAATGAAATCCTTGTGTACAAATGCTGGAAACTTATGTAATAGATCCCATCTATTTGTTCCGCTTTTTAATAATGCTTCAAAATATGGAATATTTCTAGTAATGTGCATCATCATCAAACAAATCTAATAGTCATATATACTGTTTATACTAGTCTCCGGTATTTTCTCAAAGTATTTTCGTGCAGCCATTACTTTTGCTATAGTTTCATAGATAGACTTTTGATTATTTAGTTGTTTTAAAGAAACTTTATTTGATTTCTTTACATTTATCTCCTTCGATTTCGTTTTAGAAACCTTCTTTGGTTTGATTTTAACATATACTTTGGTAAAATTCATGATTAATATATTCACATTATAACTTTTGTTTATACAATGTAATGTATTTAGTATGAAATAAATTTGTTTTTAGTCGTTGATCATCAGGACATTCTTGAGTAAAGTCCATGAAAATGTATACATACGGTCTACATGTTGCATCCATGAATGAATCTATAAAATACTTCTTATAATGAGGAAATGCTTGTCTTGCTAAATAATCAACTACAGTTCTATCTCGTAGATTCATGAATATTACCAAGTAATGAACATTTAAATTCCTCGTTCGATGATTACCTCCTTGATGAAAAAGATTTAGAGTTATGAATATAACCGTCACTTCTTTATGATTGGCAATTTTTGTAAATAAATTGGTAAAATCTTTCTTCTTATTTGCCTCTTTGAAAAGATCATCAATTACAATAACATCTCCCTTTTGGAGACGTGAAGACCAGTTTTCATCAAATCCATTGATGATCTTAACATCTTTGAATTTAAAAAATTCATATTCAGTTAGTCCACTTTCACCTCCTCCACTCTGATGCCAATATATTCGTTTAAACTTGTTTTTAAACATGTCATTTCTCTGAAATAACTGACATACAAAATGTGTTTTTCCACTACCACTTGGTTTAACTACCTGGAATACAGCATTGTTGTTGAGATTCATTTTCAATTGTATGTGTATGCTCTCATTTTGTTTATAACATGTACAAAATGTGTTGGTATTGTTAGGGTTTCGAAAAATACATATGAACACTTTTGATAAAATTTTATGTAGAAAAAATATAAAATAATTCTTTTGGTAAAATTATTGATTTCAAACAAAATAACATTTAGTTTATCCAAATTTGGAATTGAAAATTAAAAATATTTTAGTTTTTGTTTTATTCGATCAATTTTCAAGGTTAGAAAAAACTAGTATATAAACAACAACGAATTCAGTCATAGGCCACCAATAATTTCCTGCACAAATTTTAAAGAAGATTCCGTGTAGAGTAAATTTATTTAAATTCTTTCTTTTTATTTCTTTTTCTTGAAGTTTAAGTCGAACTAAGTATTCTGTATAGGAGAATAAAGTTCATTCGACTTTAAGGGTTTAACGGTTATCGTTCGTTTAGAAGATTTATAGTTTGAAAATTAATAAACTGTGATCTGATAAACTCGCATCGAATATCCGTTTTTTGAATACTTCTATTGATAATATTGAATTGAATAATATAAAGCTGTGTGCAATTTTGTGTTATTGGAAAATAAAGTTTTGAAAAAAGAATTTGTGTTCATTCATTTATATATTTATGTTGGAAGTCCTCTCTGATTAATTGGAGTCAGATTAAAGATTTCAGATTAAAGATTACAGATTAAAGATTAATGAATAAAGATTTGAGTTTTTAAAAAGTAAATATTTAAGATTAAAGATATATAATACCCAACAGTATTACCCACACATTGTATATGTTTTAACATAAATTATTTATAACATCAATAACATATAAAACTCTTTATTAACGTACAAATCTTGATAATAATATTACAAGTGAGTCTGTTAGAATGCTACACACAAATAAAACATTCCTCTATTTATTTCTCAATTCAGAAATGCATATGGTTCGCAAAACAAGTTCAATGTAATCTTCTTTATTCAAAGGCTGATAACGTGATATATCATTAAGGAATTGTATGCAATCAATTTTACCATTAGATATTTCATTAGTAAGACGTTTAATTTCTGTTTCTAAATCCATTTTAACCTATGTATTAGCCTGTGTTTGTTTATAAAGTTAAAAATAATTTAAAACAAGATTTATTAACATAACAATACAACTTTTATCAACAACTTTTAATAATCATCAAGTTTCTTAATATCATCCTCATTGTCTAAATTCAAAAATCGTGTAATATCTTCCTTTATAAACACCTCATCAAGATAATCGCACACACAAGGACCCTTTTTGTCTGAATCGTCTATTTGCTCAATTTCATCGTCCTTTTGTTCAATTTCATCCTCTGAAATAGCTTCAAATTTATTTATTTGTTCACTTTCATCCTCGTTGTCTGATTTCAAGAGTGTTGGAACTTCATCACGTTTTGCTACCTCATCAAGATAATCGCATACAAAAAGCCCTCCTTGAATTGAAGTGTCTATTTGCTCACTTTCATCCTTATTTTCTTCAATAATTCTGTCTATTCGTGGTTGAACCACAAAAATTGTAGTATTGTCCATAGTTTAATGTACTGTATATCACGATTTTGTTTATATTATTGTTGTTAACATATTGCAAATACTATAAGAATAAAAAAAAGGTGTACAATTGGAAGGTTATGTATCTTGGTTACGGGAACCATGATACTTTTGATGGTTGATGCCTAGGCGATGCCTAGGCTCAGGTACCTTTGGTGATCATGCAGATGTTATGTATTATATTGATGCATGTTTGAAATACAATAGGAGTGTTTTATATATATTTTAAATATAATATAAAAGATTATTTATCTTGGTTACGGTAACCAAGGTACTTGTAATTGATGATTATATACATTAGGCAATTTATGAGGTGTTGTTTGCTGGTAAACGACATACGTATATCATAGGGGTTTCAGATATATACGAAAAAATTGATTTTTGAGCACTTTTTTAAGAGTTTTAGAAATGTTCGAAAAAATCAATTTATCAGAACTTTTTCTAATATGTTGATGTGGAATCTGAATGAACGTATATGGATTAATATTCAAGTGCATCAGCACATTTTTGATATTCTGATTCCTTGTACCTCTGAAATCGATGTGCATTTTGTGTAAATTTGCACATTATGTTAATTATAGGAAAAAGTAATCGATATATAAAATTTATAATTGCACATTAAGTTAGAAAAGTAAAATGTGCATCAAACCCATGATATCGATTTTTGACACTAGCACTTTTAAAAAAATTTATGTATTGATTTTTGCACTTTTGCACATGTGCAACTTCAAATCATAACATTAATCACCACATATAAAGCCACATTTAATAATTTTATTCATAATTTGAATAAGTTCAAAATACAAATTTCGCGTCTCATGTTCTTGATAAATTCACAAAAATTGAAATGTAAGAAAATAAAAATAATTATCATATTATTCACAAATAGTGGCTAAAATAGAAAGTATAAAGTATATAGTATAATTATGATGAGTATATATTATCGTGATAACAAAAAGAAAGAAAGAAATAAGGATTTTTGGGACGAACCCTTACCTTGTGCTTTGTATATAGATTAGCAATCTTGTAGCTATTGAAAATGAACTTTGCAAATCAATGTCCTTCGGATCTTACAACGCACCAAATTATAAGAAATTTGTACATGAATGAAAAATATATTAAAAAATTTAAGTACATGAATAATTTTAAAAGAAATGAAAAATTGCTCAAGAAAAATCAAATTTAATCAACAAAGTAATAAAGAGCAATATGATACATCAACAAAAGCTCGTTAACAAAAAGAGTTGGAGATAAGATATTATATAATTTGTCAGAATATAAATCAGAAATGGTTAATAAAAAACCTTACAAATGTATACTTACTATTACTTTGAAATAATAGAAGTAACTCATTCAAATCTAAAAGTAAAGCAAATTGATCAAATAATGAGAAAGCCTTTCAAAATATATGTAAAAAATGTCATTTGGTACAAAAAGAATAAAGCAATAATGAAATGTTTACAATATTGCAACAATCCAAAGAAAGTGCGGGATGAAATATACCTAGAAAAACAGACGATCAATCAAAGATACAATTTCGAAAACTGAAACTTCATAAAAATACATGATCTCATACACAACAATTCTTTATAATATTGTATTCAATATTCGTATATTATATACAAATCTGTATATTTAATAACCTCATCTCTGTATATTTAATAACAGCCATGTATCAATGAAATCATAAATCAATTCAGCCTCCAAAAAATTCTATATTTATTTTCCAAATGAACAACAAATTCATTGTTAATAAAAACGTTTGTTTAACAGACAAAATGTATTTATATTGATTTATAACATTAGTTATGATGATTTATTTTTCTTCTTTTTATTTTGTATTTCCGTCCTTTTTTGCCATGTGTGAGTAAAAATTATATGTTTGTAATTATTTTATTTTAGGATTCCGGGATAGAATCTACTGAACCCCCATATTATCGATTGGGATCGAGAAATTTCCAAATCGACATCAGGTCAGTTCATTAAGGGGGCACTGAGGCTGATGGATAATTTATCTGGATCTGAAATAAAATAAAATGAAAATTAAATAAATATAAAATTAATTAATTAAAACTAACCTTCATTGATTTTGGACTTTGATTTGATATAAAAAAATTAATTACAATAAATTCGTTTGAATTTGTTATTTGTTCAGAAAGTTTTTTGTTTAGTTGTCGATTAAAAAATTAATAAATTTTTCAATCTTCAGTTTTTGCGAGTTTTTAATTTAAATTTTTTTGAGGTTGCTAGAGTATAGATATAAATTGGACATATGCGAAAATATATTGCTGGGATCTGATCAGTTGGTGGTAAACAGTAGGTGCTCATAGTGCCTGCCGTGAGTGTTAACAATCTGGCAGGGATTAAAAAAATGATCTTGAAAGAGAATTGAAGACAGCCGATCAGTTGATAGTTACTGGCAGGTGTTCAGAGTGCCTGATGTTCATTCGTGATCTGGTAGTCGAATAGAAATTGTTTTCTATAGAACACCTTAAATGTCGCCGTCTATGAGAAAATAATATAATAATCTAATAATCAAATCTCCATCAACCTCAACCTTTTTGTAGTCATTGTTAAACCATTCATATTAATGTTCGATAATTGATGAAAATTTATGTTTTCAAGTTTATTTATATTCTTTTAAAATATTTAAAGATTATTCAGTGGAAATTTCAGAAATAAACTGAATATAATGCAACATGACAACAATAGACATGAGATAGATTATTATTTATAAAAATTAGTTTATGGAGAACCCGTAAGATATTTGAATTTGTTCACTGGTAAATCATTGGCCCAGATGAATCTAATCGGGTACGATACAAACCATTTGCCTGTGTTAGAAGAGGAAAGGTAGATGACGATCGTATCAAAATAATTTGTTGAGTTAACAATGAAAAAAAGAAATTAAACATAATAAAGAAAATAAAAAACCCAACATATTTCTCGATAATATAAAGCAACATATTAGTAAATATGACCCTTAAGACATTCGTAATTATGATGAGACTTCGTTATACTTTAAGGCATTTGTTAAGAAAAGTTTTGTAGATAAAAAAATACATGTGTAAACGGGTCAAACAAAATAAGGAGAGGATAACCATAATACTTTGTTGTAGTATGACAGGTGAGAAGTTACCATTTATGAAAGAGTAAGAATCCGATGGCTTTTAATAACCTTGACCTTGACAATCAGTGCCATTATAATAAAATGCTTGGATGACTCAAGAAATTTGCAGATTGTGGTTATTTAAAATCAATGGAAATTTAATACGTAAAAATCGAAAATCTTATTAATTGGAGATGATGCTACATTTCATACCCTTAAGCAATATAAAGTTTTTTATTTATCCCTCTAAATTCAATCTCTATTCTTCAACCTCTTGATATAGAAATAATAAAGGTTTTCAATGACTATTACTCAAAATATTTATTCGAATCTTTTATCTGTTGTGATAATAATATAGCTAATTAAATAGCTATATTAGTGTATATGTTATCGGGAATTTGTGTAATTGCCGAATTCACGAACTAGGCAATTTTTTTAAAAGTTTTTTTAATTCAATTATGAAATTGATATTATTATTTAATGAAAAAATATGTATGTATTATGAAAATCTTTGTACTTAATTTGAAAAATATCGGTTTAATATGAAAAATTATCGATTAAATATGAAAAGTGCTTTTAAAATACAAACGTTTGTAATTCACTTGCCCACCAAGGAAGAATTTTAAATAACTATGAATAAAAATTTTCAATTTGTAATCTATTTTGCATAATAAATTATGATTTTTTCATATTTAATTTATTTTTTCATATTAAATTGATAACTTTTAATGATAAATTGATATTTTCGCATATTAAATTGATTTTTTCATATTTAATCAATAATGTTTCATATTGAATTAATATTTTTCGTATTAAAAACATAATTTTCTTATTAGATCGCTATTTTTCATAAAAAAATTGATATTTTTCCATATTAAATTAATTTTTTTCATATTAAATACATATTTTTCATATTAAATTAATTTTTTCATATTAATTTGATATTATTTCATATTAAATTGATTTTTTAATATTAAATACACTATCTTTCATTTTAAATTGAGAAATTTTCATTTTAAAATGAAAATTTTTCATATAAATTTTGAAATCGGAAAAAAAATTGACTAGTTCATAAATTCGGCAATTACACTATTTCAGCAAACTGTTGCCGAATTCACGAATTCGGTCAATACTTTGCCTAATTCGTGAATTCGGCAATTACACAAATTCGGCATAAAATATACATGGAGAAAATTGGTCTGTTAGATGTGGTAAAATTTGTTGCAGATTCGTTGAATAAGATCTCTATTGACGCAATCATAAGTTGCTTAAAAGGGCATTGACGACAAATAAAAATATAGGAGTGATCTAAGACGATTCTGATGAAGTAATAATCAAAAAGAATAATTAATCAAAAAAATTATACAAAAATTTAAGAAGTAATGGAAATGAGCACAGATCTCACAGAAGACAATAATTTCTTAATTAAAAATGAATTAAATCCTCAACCCTTGTTACAAAAACTTGATGAATGTAAGGATTTGGTGAGAACTTTAGTTCCAGAGAAGATGAATGAATTTTATGAATTTAAAAATAATGATTTTAAGTGGCCTCAAGCAAAAACATGGGTATGGAAGCAAAATTACTGATTTTTTATTTAAACTGGAGTAAAATGCAACTGTTTTAAATACAGTTTTAAATGCAGTTTTCATAATTATAATTTAATAATTTAAAATATTTTATGAAAATGTTTTCGATTTCCTATATTTTACATGTCATTTTATACATTTTTAAGCACAATATACTATAATTTCGATTTCTGGACCACTTTCGAAAAAAGAGCTCCAAAATCGAGAGTCGACTGTAGTAAAAATCATTATATCTTTGAATGGTCGTAAAGTGATTTTGTGATAGAACTTTATATCCAGTTTGGGGTAGTATCAACAAAACTGGTGATAGAAAAGGTAAAGTTTGACAGTAATGACTGTTCCGGATTAAATAGAAAATTGAATTGAATTTAAAATTTATGTAATAAAAATTAAATATTAATTATTTCAATAACAAAATTAATGTTTAAAGAAGATATTTAAAAATAATTATATAAAATTATTAATTGTTAATCGGTTTATGTTACGTTGCAAATAATGCTGAATGTGAGTAAGAGTGAAAAGAAATTTGAAAATAGAGTGAACATTTTGATTAGAAAATATTTTTCAAATCCGAATTTGTGGTTATGCTTTCTATTTGTGCTGTTTGAGTTTATTGATATTTTCAAAAATAAAAGTTTGAATTTAAATTTGACTGTTATAACTGTCGAAAGAGTATTTCTCAAAATGAGCTTATCAGATTGTTTTTTGTTCATAAAAAGACACCTAGAACGGTCGAACAATAATCGAGATGTTGAAAGCAATTAATGTATTCCCTTAACGATTCGTCAACGAGTCAACTTCGGCTAAAAACCCAAAAAAGAAGACATTAGCCAAGAGAGAGTCGTCAATTTGACATAAATAGTATTATAATTATGTCAGTCAATCTTCCAAGGTATGGATCGTGGGATCATTTCGTGGATCAATCGATATAAATGGGATATAAATATCCATTTGTAATTCGCAATCGAACCGTCTTTTTAAAACAAAATAATATTGAGACTATTAAGAACATTTAAACAAGTCTCGTTTGAATGTTTATTACAATCACATTTAGAGTCATTATGACTCTCAGAAAGTCTTTCACCACTTGACATTGTTCTGAGTGGTTTTGTTATTTCTGTTTTTAATCATGATTATTCGAACAATTTTTCTAAATTATTTTTTAAAATATTTAGCCTTTAAAAATATTTTAAAAAATAATAATTTTTACCATTTTTCAATAAATCTTAAAATAATAAAAATATCCTCAAATTATTAAAAATGCATTTCATTTAAATTTTACTAAAAAATATTAAACTTAATTTTAATTGCTAGTTTTAAAAATATAAACGTATCAAATTATTATTTTAATTATGTTCAAATAGTCAATCACTTTAAATTTAAATAAAAAATACCAATTTCCATCTGGATGGGAGAATCACCATTCTAAATTCAACATACTTAAATCAGCATACCGCATCCATACATTTACACATTCAAACAAATTAAAATATTCCTCACAGAGACTATTGTTCAAGATCTAACATTTCCAATGACAGTGTGACATTTCTCAAGCAATTGGGCTCAAATCCTAGATAAACATTTTAAAAGTTACTTGTAAAGAGGTAGTAGAATAATGAGTTGTTACTGTCAATAGAACAAATGGTCATAAAAACGACGCAGATTCTTACTGCAGCTGCGACGATTGAATAAACCATAGTGCGAATTAGATCGCTTGTCTGGATCTAGAAGGTTATTGAGTTAGTAATGCTCCTAGTCTGGCAGATTCTCATCTCGTTTGGACTTGGTCTTTCTGTTTTCGTATCAAAGGGCGTCTTCTTCTTGTGGGGATTGGAGCCTCCGATAATACATTTCCCATCTGTAAGATATTTACCATCATTCATGCAGAACCCAAGAACCAACCACTGACATAACAGCACCATGGTCACGCTTCTGAATCCACTTTTCCATCAAAAATCACATTCTTGCATGTTTATTTAAGAAATACTTTGTATGAAAAATAAAATGAAATAACATTTTTTAGATACTTCTGTTCCAATATCACTTTATCACAAGAAAGACTTCATAATGATATTTACTGAAAATGTTATTCTCACTTAAATAATATTTCCAAAATTATCGCTATCGATGATCTTTTTATGCACAAACGTATATAAAACTATCAAAAGTCTTTGAAAAGTTGACAAAATGTAGTAGGTATATCTTTTGATAACATGCAAAACTTACCACTTACTCTGCTTCTTATTCAAGAAATGTTTTACTATCGTCAGCTTTGAATCTCCGAGTTTTGCATATATGATATAAGAACTGAAAAAGCAACATTATTTTTTATCTTGAAGACATAACCAACAAATGATTTTATACAAAACAAATTTCCCTTAACAGCTCAAGAACTTCAATATTTCTGTGATGATGTCTAAAACAAAATTTTAACATGATCAAGTTTTAATTAGCATTTTGCAACAGTAGAAAATTAAAATTCTGCTTTATTTTCCTCAGTTTGGATATTCCTAAAACGACTGTGATTGAAGTTTTTGGACAGTAAAACAATAGATAAGACTCGACAATCAAATATTTACTTTTCTGAGTATATTAAAATTATGAAACTAATCTAATATCAACAAATTCACTGTAAAACCAGTTAAAACAGCCAAGATTGTTGTTTTAAAAAGTGGTCACAGATGTATTTTAACACTAGAATGCCCGGAGGGGTCATTTATGATTCATGGTGTCTACAGTCATTTACTCATCAGTGGTAACATTACCGATTATGAGATGAGCGCGGTTTATAAATTTGACAAGGCACACGTTAACACTTATCTAAATCACACACTTCCACTACTAATCGTGAAAGTACTATAAATAGACATTGGAAATACCAAATGCTTCGAATATGCTTGCACTAGTGTGAATGTGTGTGCATATAAATAAAATTAAAGGCAAGGAAAGCTGAATATACATAAAATAAGTGTGTATACACATACACGCACATACATACACTGCACAGACACTGTGGCGCTAATATATACAGCATAAACTTTTACTGAAACAATGAAAAGCTCTGGAAGAAAAGCTCTGAGAATATTGCTTACTGCGAATTTATTATGCAATAAATAAATTATAATTAATGAAGTCTTTAACAAGTCATACTATTGGTTCACTGTAACTACTTTGCTGCGTACATGTTCTTCATCTTACTGTGAAGGATGTACTTTATGCGAAAAAGAAAGAAATTATTGTTCCTAAAAGCGTTACCGCAATAATAAAAGAATCAGAATCTGATCCTTCAGTAGGCAAAGATGAAGAAACCTCTCCATTTATTCTTTGTCTTAAAGTATCTTAACTCTCATTTTAGGAAGTAATTTCTTCACAATCTCAAGTATTTTCAAAAGGATATACAAAAGAAGTAATTAACAAAGCTCGAGAGGTTGTAGAATTGTTTAAACGATCACCACAGAAGTACGAGATTTTACTGAACTACATACGATAAGATAATAACACCACCACCAATATGTCTCTGATTCTAAACTGAGAAACAATTAAACAATATTTAGGCATATTATTAATAGTAGTGTAAAAATGGGCATTCTCCCTCACTTAACCCCCCCCCCTGCTGGTAACCATAGCAACGATATGGGTTATCGTGGTTACCATGGCAACCGACCCGATTACGATAGCAACGGTC
>MQRK01235305.1:5453-28214 GCA_001938485.1 Girardia tigrina
ATATATATATATATATATATATATATATATATATATATATATATATATATATATATATTAATAACAACGATTTCGAAAATGATTAATAATAATTTGTTTAGCAAATAAATTTATTATTTCTTTCTTTGTATTTTCTTTAAAAATTGATGACATTTTGTATTTTTAATATTTAAAGAAAATCCAAAGAAAGAAATAAATTCTTCTATAGATGATGTTAAACTGAACGTGGAACGAAAAATTTTCCTTAGAAATTCCCAAAGGAATTGCATTTTAACCAATTTTTCCCTTGGTTCAGTAAATTCTGCAGGAATAATGAGTATTTCTTGTTGAAATCTGGCCTTTCAAAAACAATTAGCGACAGTGACTGAGCTAACGCTTTCCCATACTTTTGCTGCCACATTAATAGCACCCGAAATACTGTCGCGAAAATCTGCCAATGATTTCTTTATTTGAATATGAAGAAGAAGGTGCTCTTTTAGTGCACCTTAAAAGCTATGATAATTCATAGATCGCAGGTCGAATACATGACGTAGTATTAGGTGGAAGAAAAACCAATTCAATAGATGAAAGCGGCTGCACAGAGAGGATTGAGACATTTTTCAACAATTAGTAAACTCTTGAATTTTTTTCGTGTCATTTGACGATAGAATTTAGTAAGTCACTCGTTCCAAAGAGAGTAATTCATCCAAGCTTTATTACTACTAGCATATTGTACTGGAAGTCTTGCTGCATTGATTCCCTTAAAGCATCGTGCTTTGGAATAATTGCCAATAAAAAGAAGTTTTCTTTTGTCGCTGCCAACCATGTTAGCACAAAACAACAAAGTCAAACCTGAAAATGTTGGTCAATCGAGCGTTAAAAGCTGAATGTAATTTCACAAAATTGTAATTTTGATATTTAAGTATACCATCAGTTTAAAACAAAATAACATTAGTTAATTTAATTTAATTTTTTTAAATTTATTAATTTGCGTATAAAATAAAAAAAGAGAACGGGTGTATCTTAAGTAAATTTTCGTAAAGGCAGGGTTTTTATTTTGTAAAATGTTCAGGCAACGTTTTTTAAATCGAGGTTCTCGTTAAAATTGGGTTCGTTAAAGTGGGGGATTATATACATATAATGTTTGGGCTTCGGCCGGGACTTCACTATTCTTTTGTTTATACGTGGTTCGTTAAATCAGGGTTTGACTGTTCTGAAGATGACAGATAGTTCGTCGAAATTAATAAATAACTTCAAGCATTATAATTGGCTTTTTAATTGTAATTTCAACGATTTGTCAATTTTTTTCAAATTTATTTACACTTATTTTATTATATTGAAGATATCGAAATATTTATTATATTTTTTTAAAACAGAGTTTTTTGTTTCGATTTTGTAATTACTTACAAATAAAATAAAAATTTAATTACGATTGTTAAAATATTATTTTTTTGAAATAATTACAAAATTTATAGTAAGCATTTCAACAAAATTTAATGTTTAAATTTTTTATTCATTTTACTATTAAATTATTTTATAGTTTATTTTCTTCAGGATATTCAAATAATTTCTCAATAAATAATATCATGAGGATTATGAATCCATTTTCCAAGAGGAAACGGCAATTATAAATGATCAAAATTCATTTAGGTTTAAGCAGTCAATGGTATAATCCGTTCGGCCGCAATTTCAGTTGACTGTTTCAAAATGCAGAATAATGAAATATAGTTATAAAATAATAATAATAATTAATATATCATAAATCACTATTTTATTTTGGTATTGATAATATCAAAAAAATATAATCCAAGAGTTGGCTTTGATTAATATTAAATTCATTATATTTTTAATTAATATTTTTTTTTATTTCTTTCAAGTGAATATTATTTAAAATTATATAATTATTCATATTATGTTAAGTTATTTCTTTTATATTTTCTGATCGGCTTGTATTACGAATTTTTTATGATGACATTTTTTAAAACTTAAATTCAACTTCTATATTTTTTCTATATTTTGTTCTTTAGCTTCTACTTCTTTTACTTAACTTGAATTTATTCCAAAATTAATTTTTTGGATCTAATAACGAAAATAATAGTGTATATTATTATTATTAAGTATACTTATTTTCAAAATTGGTATTTTTACTATAAGAACGTTTTCATAAAAAATTAACTCCATCTAATTAATTAGAAATAGACTTAAAAATTTATCAATGAAGAACGATGACTAGCTACGAAAGTTTTGTGAAGAATTGTGCGATTGGCAATTCGAGTGGTGATATCAATGAATGTAGTGAAAATGCAATTAGTGTTCTTGATACGGATTTCGTTATTTAATATATAACGAATTTCAATGAGATCGCTACAGAAATTATCGATTGATCTGATCTGATCGATTTGTGGAAGTTTGTTAAACACATTTAGTTTTATTGAACACAACTAACAGAAACAATTTATCCCTTTTCCTAAACATTTAGTAAAGAGTTTGATTTGTCCATTTGAAATCTGAAGAAGTTTTCTGAATTTTTATTGAAAAAACATTTTAGTATTAAAATTAATATCTGTATTTTATATTATAAATATATAGGTAAGATATCTTCTACATGGAGTTAGAAGAGTAAATCTTTTGGTAAACTCAATTAATTTTATTTACCTTATGTTTACTTACGTTGTTATTTTATAATAGGAATATCTGATACAATGTATTTATTACAGTATTTTTATTAAAATAAAGATTATTTTTGTGTGTTTTTAATAAATTTTATTTAAAAAATAAACTAATGTTGTGGCAGCTTTAAGTTATGAGTTAATAATTAATTATCATTTCACAAAATTTTAAGTAAAATGGTTAGCGGTTTTTACGATTAAAATTGTAAATGTTTGAGTAGTTAAGAATCTTAAAAAAAGTTTTCATTTTTGTCATTTTGAAAAATTCTAAAAAAATATATCGATTCTAAAATAATGAAGTTTTCTAATTTTTTTCTTAAAACATCGTTAACCATATTTTTTATATTCAAATAATATTATAATTTAAATACGAAATATATAAATAATTATCGTTAAGTAAATATTCGATTGTTGGAGTAAGGAATTAGAGTTATGAAAATATCGTGCGTGTTACAAATGAAGAGATTAAACACTTCCAAGAGACAATGCATATCGATAATCCAAAGGAATGAAGTCTTCCAAGAATTGTTAATATTGCAGTTATCTATAGCAAGATTCTAAGAAGCATTAAATAAAACCCTAACACCGCGAAGAACTCAACATGGAAAATAGAAAATGCGATAGGAATTTAAGTAGGATCAATGCATGTTTATGACGCAGCTGTGCAGTTGAGTAGTGGATAGCGTAGGCGGGATTGTTTTTAGATCATTGGGATCTTAATAAAAGTCTTACTGAGGCGGATTCAAACAAGAATTAAACTTCAGATATATTATTGAAAATCGTTATTTGATTTTTTTATTCAATGTAAGTTGTCTGCATTTGTAGTGTGGTGTCGTGGGCCGTAGTTTGAAGACCCCTGGTATAGATGACAAGATAAATAGGGATACGTTTTCTCCTAATCTTAATTTTCTGTCTTCTTTCAGAGTTAAGTATTAAAACTTTCTTATATATTTTAAAATAATCTTAAAGAGAATAATTTTCAAAGAGAAAAAAAACTCTTTCAGAAGTTTTTTCCTCCATCGAAGGTTTCACTTTAATTTCACTTTAAATTTTCACTTAAATATTAAGGAATAAATCTCAAAAATTTTAATAAGTTTTTTCAACTTTAGATTGTGTTAACAAAATTCGTGTTAAAAGTACATAAATATGAAATTGATTTGCAATAAAGATTTTACAAAATGAAATATTTAAAAATCAAATTTATAAAAAAAATACTTCAATATAAATAAATATGTATACATAATATATTTTTCAATATTATAAAAACAAAAGAAAAGTCACTCTTATTTTCCCAACTTAAATTAATTTAATATTCAAGAAAATATTTTTTTCAAAAAAAATTATTATTCTCAAATCAATCTAAAATTCAATTTCAATTTTAGTAAAATATTAAAAAAAATAAAACAAGCCGTTTTTTTCTTATGATTTATTAAATATTTATTGAAAAATATACACCAATCAAAATTTGTAAAATGACCATTTAGAAAAATTTAAATTATTTATTTCCATCGAAAAATATATTTATTGTTTTTCCTAAGGTATAAAGATATTTTAAAAAAATAATAAAATGTATAGCATCATTATTAACGAAAATTAAATAAATTGATAAATTGATTTTTAGCAATATAATTAGTAAATAAGTGAAATAAATCGTCATTTATCAAATAAATTAGTATTTTATTATTATTTTCGTAAATACTTTCACAAATGTCCTTGTGGAAATCCTCCACAAATCGTCATTATTCGAAATTGGTGTTGATTTTACATTTTCAAATCTCTTCATGGTTTTTTGTCGATTTAGACGGCTTCCCGGCGTCTTTCGGTAAATCAATACATTTTTCTGTATTGACAAAACCGTCTCAAGGTGAGTTATCCAAATTGACCACGTCTTTATGTGGATTCGTTCCGATTCTTCCGTAATTTTACATTTCGATCATAGTGTGACCGACAAACAAACACACTTTTTAAACAAATATATTATTAGTTACGATTAATCTAACTATATGATTTTTAGTCAGTCACCAGTAAAGTATTTTATTTCCTCCAACCTTATAGATCGAAATATTGGAAAGAATGTAAAATATAATAAACTATTCTATTCCCTTCATTCAGTAGTATTATAATTGAAAACTGTTAAATATTAAAATTTCATAGTTATATAAAGATTGAGTGCGAAAAATATTACTAACTTTAAATCTCTATAACTGTAATATAAATTCACAAATTACAAAAAAAAAACTAATCAAGTAGGCTGATGTTTGAATATATCAAAATAAAATTCATTTTAGTATTCATTTTTCAATTTCATTTTTCATGAATATGTCGTCAGAAACAGGAAGTCCTGAATTAATTATTCGTTTATTTTAAGAAAATCCACAATCAAGTCAGAAAACAATTGCTAGAAAGGCAAAGATTTGTCAGAAAACAGTTTCTAACGTTATTAAAAACTTCAATGAGAAGTTAAACGTTTTTTAGAAAAATTGATTCCCGAAGAAGAAAGGGTTTTTCGTGTACACCGAATGTGAAAAAAAGTAAAGGCTCTGTTAGATAGAAATCATCGTCTATCAAATCGAAAACTGGCGGTAAAGGCAAATTGTAGCGAGAAAATAGTTCGGAAAATTAAACAGTCTGTGGGTTTAAAAACGCATAAAGTTCAAACAGTACCAGACCAGAACGCTAACAAGAACGTAAAGGCACATCAGTGAGCCAGAAAGCTGAAATCTGGTTTTCTTGCGAAGAAAAAATGTTGCATTATGGATGATGAGTCTTAAATGTTCTGCGAGTTTTCCAAGCTACCTGGACAAGATTTTTACTCTGCGACTAAGAGAAGAGGAGTTGAAGAAAAATTTAAAATAAAGAAAAAGTTTAAGTTTCCCCAAAAATTATTGTTTGGCAGGCTATATGTGGATGTGGGAAAGAGTAAATGCTTTGTCACATCTGGCACAATAAACACAAAAGTCTATGTAAAGGAGTGCTTGCAAAAGCGTTTATTACCTTTCATAAGTCAGCACGGAGGTCTTACTTTCTTTTGGCCAGATTTTGCATTGTACCACTATGCTAAGGCAGTCAAGAAGTGGTATAAAGACAATAACGTCGATTTGGTGTATATCGTTTTGAAGATAGAGGATTTTAAAGTTATTAACATTTTTTGCACTCAGTCCTTATGTCCAACCTTTTAAAAATTTCAGTTAGTACATTTATTCTTTTACTTCTTTCTATTTTGTGTTATAAGTTATAACGTAGTGATATTTTAATTCAAATTTAACAATTTTCATTAAATAAAATTTTACAAACCTTGTATATAAAGATGAATATCAGTCAGTTTGTCTGTTTATTGAGTGTGTCAAGCAGATGTAACCAAACTTCTTAAACCTTTTCTTCAAACCTAGAGACAGGACAATGTTATTTTCTATGAAAATACTAATACACCGCCGAAGAAAACTCTGAGTTCTTTATTTGACTTATCAGATATTATATTATTTTCAAAAATTTATGAAAAGTAATCAGAATTTTATTTTAGTAACCACTTAAAAAATAATTCATTATTGAAAAATATGATAAAGTAATCGAGCAACTGATTACATTGCCAACAAAGATGAAAAAAATATTAAAAGTCTTTTGAAGAATAAGAAGATCCTCTAAGAGCTCATATTTTAGTATTTAACTTTCGATCAACAGAAGAAATATGTATTACTTACTTACAAATAAATAAACTAATTTTTTTATTAAATAAATTTATTTATATAAAAAGGTTAGTTCATTATCGAAAATGTCTAGATATAGCACAAATTGAAATATATGTATTTTAGGTTGAAAAATATTAAATATTTCAATTACGTTCTATGGAAGGTTTATATATTTAATTAATATAATATTTTTATAAAGGTATTTTAATAATTCAAAAAAACATTCAAAAATATTAACATAATTATGTAAAAAGATAATTTTGTTAAAATTTTTTAAAATTTTTTTGATAGAAAATAAGTCTAAAAATAATTATAAAAATTTTTATTATTTAAAAAAACAATTAAGAAAATTAAAATAAACTAATAAAAACAGATTATATCTATTATTTTATTCTCTTTTTATCCGTTATTTTAAGAAAAAAAATCAGATTTCTCAAAAACAAATGTTAAATATTTTTTCCTATTTAAAATTTATTTTTAGAAAAAAAGAGAAAAAAAATCAAAAATAAAGAACATTATTTTATTAAAAATTAGTAAAGATAAAATATATATTTTAAAATATATATTTAAATAAATTATAAAAAAATATAAAAATTAATTTTGTTATTTAATAATTTATTTTTTAAAAATTATTTTACTTTGAAAAATACAAAAATTAATAAAACAACTATTTAAAAGTATAATAATTTATTCTTATTTTGCTATTACTTTTACATTTACATTGAAATATTTTAAATAATATTTTAGATTAAATATTTTTTGTTATAAATATACAACGCCTCAAAACATATGTTTATAATTTCTTCTACCGTAAAATTAATTAATTTAATATATTTCTATTAGTCTCTACTTAAATCTAAAATCTAATGTTTTATAGCAATACCTGAATGAAACATTTAGTTTTTCTTACTTCTTTCATTTTATTATTAGGAAGATAAATATTTGAAAACTTTGACTTGCATGAAATGAACTTCATCGTCGTTTATTTTCAAGCAATAAGTTGAGAAAAATGAAAAATTGATTGAACTTAAGTAAAATTAAGCAAAAAAGAATGTTTAAATATACAGATAAAAGGATTAAAATTTATATTTAGAAACTTAAGTTATTTTGAGAACACCATGCCACTCCAGTAATCTTCAACGACTTTCACAGCCAATTTAATAATATATCTTGAAATGCGAATGTAATTATTGTATTTATGTTAAAAAAAATCATTAAAGTTCCCAACGTTAATTTTGGTTCTTATAAAAAATAAATAAATTTGTAATGTAGTTTTTTAATTATTTAAATAATAAAAATCAATAAAATTATTAATTTTGTAAATAATCATAAGATTATATCGAAAACTTATTAAAAATTGAAGTTCTCAAATTTATGCATAATAATAATTTATGCATGAGGGTATTAAAATCTCATGCGATATAAAACTCTAAGACATTGACCGCGATGTAATTCATCGATATCAAAATCGTTCACCAAATAACGGGGACATTATAAATAGTTTTGTGTTCAAAGGTTTCATTGCTTAGTTGCCTTGAAACACCATTTAAGTCTCATTCATCGTTATGACTACCAGAAAATCTATAAACAGCGAGAAATGAACCTCTTAAGGGTCAAATTTATGATGGTAAAAAATCCGGAACACAATATGAAATGGAAACTTAGATCAAATAATCTTATTTTAGACAACGATTTTCAGAAACCAGTTTTACTAAACTATTTTACTAAAACATTGAACGGTAATGAAATTAATTCGGTCAAACAAATTTTGACTAAAAAAATAATTTGTAGCGGTATCATTGAAACAAAATCGCGTTAACTTCAAACAAAATAATTTTTTCAGATTTAATTAAAGATTTTTAGACAATATTATACAAAGCACAGCTAAATCGTTCCATAATTTTGTTTTATTTTAATTCCAATAAAACATTTTTATAAAAATTTATTAAAAAAATTATCAACAAAAAGTTTCAATAATCATAAATTAATTAATTATTTTTTTTTAAAAAATTTTTAATTTTCAAAAAATTATATTCAAAAATTTAATTTTTATATAAAAAAATTCAAAAAAAAATTTAACGACTAATTTTAAATTTCTGAATTAATAATTAATCGAAATCAATAGAGATTAATTAGATACAAAACTAATTTAATTAATAACATTTTTAACTTCTCTGCAAAATGTTTTTTTATAAAATTTATAAACATTATTTGTTAATAAAATCGAATACAACCTTAAAATAAAATATATCTTCTGTTATTATTTTAAAAAATATTTATGTTAAATGCTTAATCCAGTCTCATTTCTACAATAATCTTATATTTTCATTAATTATTCAATTGTTTTCGTAAGGATTATCAAGCCTTATAATAATAACTATTCTTGTAAGATAAGTTTGTATGAATATAATATTCCCAGTTCATATGGAAAACTTTACAAATAATAAAAAGCGCCTTTGAACAATCAAATAATTTATTGTCCCAAGAAAATGTCTAAGTGAAAATTCACACAAATAAAGAAAAATTTAATACATCTGATCAAAAGACGTTTTTTTAAGTAAAAAAGGATATATATTTAAAATTTAATTTAATAAAGTAATAAAAATAATTTAATGAGAAATAATTTTGGGGATTTTCACGAGAAATTTATTATTTACAACATATTAACCAGAACATTTTTAATATTTTATTTATTTATTACTGAACTTTTATCATTTTTTGGATTTGTTTTTTTTCCTATAGGGAATCGTATAACCGGAGGTAAATTGTTTCAGGTTGCAATCAACTTAAAATTTTTCTGACACTAGTGCTGAAATTTAAAATGGGTGGTTAAACTTGGGCACAGTTTAAGTTAAAATAAATTAATTTTTTAAATAAAATAATTCGTTATTAATTTAAAAAAATTCGTTATTAGTTTAAAAAAAATAAATTAAATTAATAAAAATTGTGTTTAATCTCTTGTGACAAGTTTTACTGAAATGTTAAAAAGCAGAATCACCGCACAAAGTTTTGAAAATAGAAATTTATAAACAAAAAATATGTATTTTTATTTATTCTATAATTAGACAATGTCGAAATTATTGAAAGATCTCAATTCCACCTGGATTCCCAAGAACGAAGACTTGAAGATTTCAGGCAAACTCATTTGTGAAAAATATATCATTTGCATCAACAATCTCATATTTGGATCGATAATAAACGGTATTCGAACTCGAGCTTTTATGGGAAAAACGAAATTCATATTTGATATATATTCGAATATGCAAAGTGGAAATCAATTTCGAGCTGATAATGAAAGAGAAAGAGTTATGAACCTGGTAAGAGCCATAAACAATGATTGTTCGGTAAAACCAAAATAGAGCATCTGTGATTAACTATTTTTAATTTATTGATTTCATTATTATTTAATTTGGGAGATGGAGAGATGTTTTTTTGAAGCTGTAGCAGTAATTCAGAAATATATAATTCAGCAATTATTAAACTACAGAATTCAATTTGTATAATAATAATTTATATATTTACCTAATGTTTGTTTGTTTGGGCCTCACGCTTTCAAAATCTACTTAAAATTGTAAGTAGATAATAGATCTACAAATATATATTTATAAATATATAAATAATTATAATAATTCAAATGCTTACAATTCCAAGTAGATAATAATAATAGAAGTATTAAATATAAAAACTAAAAAGAAATGAAATTAAAAAAAAGTTAATATGAAAATTGAAAAATTAAATAAAAGAAAAATAAAAATCTAATAAATTGATACAAACCAATATAATAATTAATTAAAACTAAAGAAAAAATTAAAATAATTAATAAAAATAGATTAATAAATAAAAATCTATTAAAAATGATTAAATAAATACTTATGAATAATAAATAATAATAAAAATATGATGTAATTTAAAATGCAAATTATACTCGAATGATTATTCATCGTGAACATCTAAAATATTAATTTTCCTTATGAGTGGGAGAAACACATTTCCAAATACTAAACTCAACATACAAAATTCAACATAACAATTTCAACATACCAAATTTAAAATATTCCACACATAGATGATGTTTGTACATATTTTTCATTACAGGACGATGTAGATATGCAAATAATGGTATCCGGACACAATACTTTATATAGTTTGTAGATGTTAAATGTCATGTGATCCACATGATAACATGGCCAACAGATAGGGTGCTCGGAACTTGACAATGTATAGTACAAGTTTTCTAACTAGTCTGCAGATCCATAGAAAAAGACCCACAGCATTACGATTGCATGTTTAATCTCAAATGTCAAATATTCTTCTGCAAATTTTTTTTTCATAGAGAAGACAGATGCTAAAGTATTAGCAAACTAAACCAAATCGAAATGCAGGAAGATTCCAGTCTCATGATTTTTATACTGAATGTATATGAGCGCCATATTATAGAAGAGCCATAAACAAATGCTGGAAACTTCTCTCAGGATGTCCTAAACGAACTGTATCAATCATTCTCATATGGACTGAATCAGCTTGATATAGAGAACAATTACTTCACATCCATTGAAGGCTACTTATTTGATGATGAAGTATAAAGCATATGACATATTTTAAGCATATAGCTAGGCTGAAACGATCAATTTATTTAGTATTGCGAAAGAAGTTGCAAGAAAAGAACCCCAGTAAAAACCAAGACACTACTCATCAACCCTGAAGATTAATATAAGGACAAAACGCGTACGTTTGCTGTTAAAGAAAGAATAACTAAGATAACAGATATTCTAGTTTGCAAATAACCAATGACGAAGATATCAGAAACATTACGTTTTAATATGGTATTTTATGTGGCAAGAAAAAGTTAATCTCACATTAGCATCTCAAAATGTCACCTTTTGTTCTAGTTTGTTCTATCGAGCACTATAAAAATAATAGAAGTAGTTTTTGACAGTCAATTTGAAAACTCAAATTTTCTCCTGTGGTACACAAGATATTTCTGAAAAAAATGGTATCGTCCTTTATCTTATTATGAAGATGTTTTGTAAAAAAATTGGTTACATTTGATAGTACCATATTCAAACACATAGTATACTGTAAGATTATACAGTATTAAAAAGATTAATTTGTATAATTACGTTTAATTTTGCTCATATTTTTGCTAGTGTATAGTATACTAAGACAATACTCCTCAATTTTTTCTAACTAGATATTGTTCTTAATTGATAAGTTTTTATTCTATTTCTAAACGTCTTTGTGAAGAATAGTTTGAATGTTTGATATTTTGGGTTTGAATGTTGTATGTTGATTTGGAAATGTGTCTCTCCTACCCAGATGGCTGATTAATATTTTAATTCTTATTATCTGAAAATATGTAATGTTTATATTTATTTCTCATTTTAAAATAATTGTACAATTTTATATAAGTTTATTTATTTTATTTACAATTGTTGGTGCTTGAGCTGGCGCAGCGCGATGGCGACGTCCCGTGGTTGGGAAATCAGTGTTTCTATGGCAGTGGGGGGATGAAAACAATGTAATCTCACCACCATCACCCTCGCTCTTGACTTGCTCATCTCAATCGCCAGATCTCTTCGGCTCGCCGTTCCAGAACCGTCCTCCGTTTCAAAGAACTGTGACAAGCACTTATTCTCCCTCATCTCAAAGCAACTCCTCCACACTCAGTCAACTTCGATCGAATAATTCGATAATTTTTTAACAATTTCTGAAACACGGTGTTCCGATAAAGATTTTTCAAATTGTTTTTTGGCATTAATTAGATCATCTAATTTTCGAAGAGCATTCCCCGCTCTTGAACCGGTTTTGTCGAATAATTTATAATCAGCCTGATTTTCACATCCAACTTCAACGAATTGATTACATACTACAATACAATGCGCATATTCTCCTCTCTCGAAACGTTCAGCACCAACGTTAATATAAAACGTGCAATTTTTTTGATCAAGTTCGATAATTTTATTATAATGATCAAGAGCGACTGAAAAATTCTTCGACTTTTTGACAAACGATACCATTTTCGTAATCTCTCCATTTAACCTGAAATTAAACAAAAAAAATCTCCGCGCCAAAATTTATATTCAGAAATAATTCACAAAATCAAATTTTTCCCAACATTTTTTAAGACAAAGTAATCTATTTGAAAAAATTCTTAAAATTGTTATCACGTACATAAATTTCATCAAAAAATTAATTATTGGTATTTTTTGTCATTTTTTGTGCTATTTGGTATCTTTTTTTAATTTTCTCTTTTTTTCTCATATTTAATTAATTTTTTTACTTGTTTTAATAATTTATTTTTTTTTTCTTTTTTTTAAATAATTCCAAAGAATTTCTGATATAGAAAAGTTAGCGATAAAGACGCAATGTACAACGACAAAGTAAGACAAGAAGTTACAACAAGGTTAATAATATGAATCATGACAAATAATTCATAAATGTTTCCAATCATGATATTGTAATAAAATGTCATCATTGGTTCTTTCAAACTGATTCTTGAATTCTCCTTTTGCGTTTTTTATTCTCATTTTTTTCTTTTTTGTCGCCAGTACATCATTTGACACAATTATCCAAATTTCCTTTAAATGATTTTTTATTTGTCTCCTTGGGGCTTTTGAATATCTTTCCTGATTGTCATTCTCCTTCAATTTTATTGTACGAATATCGTTTTTTGGGTTGACTACGATATGGGCGCCCAATGTAAATCGAACAACAATTTTTAAATAAATAAATTTAATTAATATTTTTTAAATAATTAATAATCACTTTAATTTTTAACCAATAAAATTTTGAGTAAATATTTTAGCAATTTATTTAATTTTCCATTTGCTCAGATAATAAGATAAAACTTATTAATTAATAGACTGATAGAATCTTACGAAAGCTTTGACAAATATTGTCCTGTGGACAATCAAACTTGTTGTAATAATAAAAATATTAAAAGTCATGTTGGTTTTCTTCAAACAAATTTAAATTACAATTTATTTACAATTCGATTTCAACATAATTTATAATTTAAATTACAAAATAATTTTAATTATTTTAAAAAATATTTTACATATATTAATTCTGATATATTAATTTAATTTTTAAGTTGTTAATTACATTTAAAATATAATTAAATAATACGGCGTTTTAAAATATTTAAAATATCAATCTTCCATCTTGGTGGGAGAAACACAATCCTTAAACAACATACAATGAGCACCATTCAAAAATATTCCTTACAGTTATGATTTTAAAGTAACTTAAATATACGTCCCAAAATAATGGGATGGAGACAGTTTATAAATTCATACTACCCAATGATTTTTTATAAAAGATTTTAGTATTTTTTGTACATTTAAAAATTTTTAAAGATATTATTTATTAACGAACATCAAGGTTATTAAGATTAAAAATAATTATCAATAAAATTGTCAGATTTATTATTCTCTGACAATCTAAAATAGACTAATTAATTTTTTACATTAATTTTGTCAATTATTTTTTTTTGAAAATCATAAAATAAAAAAAATCATTAAAGCTAAAGAAACAAAATATAAATTAAATAAATTAAAAGAGAAAAAATAATTCCTTTAAAAAATATCCAGACAAAAATTTAACAAGAAAATAAATTTGATATTTTTTTCTACATGAATCACGTTTTTTATTCAAAAATAAAATGTCCAATGTATTGCTTAATTAAATTAAATAATAAATTATTAACCATCCCCGTATTATTCAGAAGTCATATCGTATCTAAAATTGTTTTTATAAAAAATGATAAATTAAAAAATAAAAATATTTTCAAAAACTGAAATTTAATTATTTTCAAAGAAAGATTTTCTTCAAACTGAATTTCTAAATTTAAAATAATCTTTCCAATTTTCCTTTTCAAACTTTATTGAAAAAAAAACATTTCTATGCTTATTATTCTTCGACAACAATAACCGTATTAAAAACAAATTATTTGTAAACAAACAAACAATTTGTAAAAATATAAATAACATAAATACAAAAAAGTAAAATATTCATTTAAAATAATTGTAAAATAAAATTAAACTAAATTAATCAAGAAAATCTAGAAATTATGTTAAATATACTATATATTATTCAATTTGGGCAGTTTTTTTACTAACTTTAGTAAACTTAATATGTCGTATTAAGAGAAATTTTAGACTTCTTAAATCAGTGATAATTTTGGTAGAGGAAACTGATTCATTTTTGTAAACATGATGAACTATTTGATTAAGTGTCATACACTTATAAAAACAACTGTCCTTCGTGATGTTCCATATACAAATGGATGTCAACATTTAAGAAAGTCAGGTCATCTATAGATCTGTACTTTTCAAATGTTGGTCGCAAGATAGAGATTTTTAATGACGAAATTTCAATAGGTTTGAGTAATTAGTTTGATAGTGCAGATCTTTGTATAGTCTCCATGTTGTTCTAGAAACTAACCATCGGTAGCAGTCATTGTGTTGTTCATGACGTTTGTGCTGAGCTCATTTTTTTAGATAATTGGTTGCTAATTGTTGTTTATATTTTTTAAATCGTTAACAATAATTACAATGGAAAAAGATATGAAAACACTAAGTCGTTTTAAAAATAATCAAATTCAAAATTTCCATCAAAATAAATCATTTTAAAATGATGAATTCAAATAATTCGTTTTATAAATTTCAGTCAAAGTAAATCGTATAATGTTGTCTCAAAACCTTTATGTCAACATTGTTGTCTCTTAACATTTTTTTAAAAAACCATAACAAATTTATCTCAAAAAAAGATTTAATAAGAAATTCGTTTTACAAAATATTTGATTAAAAAAAAATTTTCAAAACAATTTATGACTCATCACTCACTTTTATTGGTTAACAAATCAGAGCGAGCCATTCAATTTCTTATTTTTCATTTGATGTATATAAATAAAGCATTATATAAATAAAAAATAACAAGCAATTTGACGATATTGTCATTCAACAGTTATACAATTCAAACAAAATCCTTAAAACTAGAAATCCGATCAAAAGGTTAAGATCAAACTTTACTATTCTAAGAAAACAACTGCAGCAATTTTTATAAACATTATTTTGATCAACGAACCTATAATACTACGATAATTTAAGTATTTGAGAGATCAAAATCAGCAGAATAGATCAGCTGCTGAAATTTTAGTTGAAATGACAATGAGTTGTTTAACCTACTAAACTTCAATATTTTACTAACCTGAACAATTCAAATCTACCGAGTGTTCCTAATTCTATTGACTAATCATCCATTACTGTTGCGGTCCTACCAAAAAAGCTATATATAAAGTAACGTTTGTTTCTCTTCTAACATTAACTGTTTATTGCGATATATTTAATTTGACGGTCAAAGATTAGTTGATCTTTTGAAATGTATTGTGTTGGGAAAAACATCATTTATATAATAAATATAATTGTACCGGGGAATCGATTTTTGATTTTTGCATTTAATTTTGAGTTCACAACAGGAAATAATTAATTTTTATAACTTTTTTTCTTTCCCAAAATTCATTTACAAAACATTCATTGGGTGTAGTTATTATATTGATGCCGTTAGCATTTCATAAATCCAGTATTCTAACTTCTCGTCAATATTTTTGTGATTCAGAATCGGTGAGACGTGGATAAATTTAAGGGAAATTACAAAAGTCAAGTTTACCATGTTTTGAGAATAAACCCTGGTCCAAGCAGATTGATTTTAATTTCGTTTTAGGCGATCCCTGACAAAACATTGTATATTATAAAATAGTGAACCAAGTAACAACTAATCCATATCCTAAATCCCTTTTAGTATAATAATGTTAACAAAAAAATATGTAATTATTAGTAAATTAATATAAATTATATGTAATTATTTAAATTATATAATAAATTATAACCAATAACATATTAACGGGAGGAAAAAAATTACAATGTTATTTAGGTGATCACAGAAAAGGAAATAAGCTATTCTGAGGAATAATCAAAATTAAATTATTAGTTACTCAGTACGAACAAGGAAGAAATCGTTAGTAATTGTTGAAGGTTAATAATGGTGATTCAAAATTTGTTTATTAATTTGTCCGTTTATAGTACTTTAGTAATCAGACACTGGTTTGTTGATTTGTTTATAAACGATTCATGAAGTCGGATATGAACTGTATTTAGATTATTTGACAATGATTCGGAATTCGTTTTTTAAATTGTTTGACGGTTCGGAATACTCGGAAATGACGGTTTTTATGGAAATATGATAGTTTCGATTTTATGATTAAACTTGCAGTAGGAAAAAAAATTTGTTGTATTATTAGTTCTCCAGTAGATTGGTAATATTTAAATTTATAAATTAATATAACCTATTGATTGTTTGTATCTTTTAATAATTATATAATTCACATAATTTATTTATATTATAATATATTTATTTTGATTTATATATGGTTGTTCTGGATCAATCATCTGGAAGTGGAAGCTTGGAGCATTGCTCTCCAAATTTTACTGGTCCCAAGCAACCTGGATGATAAAGCGAGATATGACGCATTCAATTAGAATAAAATCAATAAATAAATAATAATATAAGTAATATCAATATTAATTAAAATAATAATCAGAAATTATAAACAATTACAAAAATTTAGTATTTATTTTTTGTCGGCATTTGAGTGCGTTGTTATATTATTATGATAATTCACTACGAGACCATTTCCGGTTGTTTTAATGTTTAACAAAATTTTCAATTGTTCCCTTTTTATTTATATGTTAATGTTTTATTTGACCAGATAATTTTAAATGAAGCATTTGAAAGAGTTTTTTTTTTCGTTTACACTTTAAATTATATTTGAATATGTTGTTTAATTTTTTTCTCGTCATAAAAAATAAATTATGTCCTTGTATATAAATTATTTCACTTTATTTATCATTATATTTATGATTTTTTAAAACTGACTGTTCAAATTAATCAAGTGATAAATTTTGATTTTTTTTCAAAAAAAAATAATTAACTGAAAATATTTTTTTCATGGTTAAACTAAACTGAGTTTTTGATGTACAACTTTTTATCATTGGTTATTAAAAAAATAATTTTTAAATTATAATAATAATAGTATTATCAATTTTATTCAAACTTCCACTAATCTTGATTGATGGTTTATCTTTCCCATAATCCACTTATTATTATTTCACTTGAAGTTTCCCTAACGAAATGGAAATTAAAATTTCCTCGGAAATATTGATTTTCACTATTTAACTATTTTGGATATATTGAAATCGTTTTACACTTTTTGACATTTGAGAAAATGATTTAATTTTCAAATGATCCTTATCTCTTTTATGAATGAAATTAATTTTATTTTTCTTTTATTTAAAGAAATATATGTAAATTTCAGAAATTTCTTCATCATTTATCTCTGTGTTCAAAAATAAGTATATATATATATATATATATATATATATATATATATTAGAAATTTGAAAATGGCAAATGTTTTAAATTAAAATTAAGGTCTTTTATATAAAATTAGTTTTACCATATAATTTGGTTAACGTCTATAATTTTCAGGCAAAAATGGACATACTTTGTGCTGTTGTAATCAAGTAATGTAAAAACTAATAAAAAGACTTCTAAGAAGCTTGAACAGAGGCTCATCTGCACATAAATTGATGAATACGCAATATTATAAACTTAATTCACAAGAGTATTTCTATATAATTCCTAAAATTGCAAAACCTAGTGTTTTTCACACCCAATCTAACCATCATGTGTAAACAAATTCTAGAAAATCGTTGAAAAAAGTGTTGCCGTGCAATCGATTACACAATCATCATTTTTTGTATTTATATACAGGTGAATTGATTATTAATTAGTGACCTGAAGATGACGGTAGATCCGTCGAAATATATTGTCAAAAAATATATTTTTAAATGGATGAATTTCGTTTTTTGATTTTAAACATAGTTAAATATTTCAGAAAAAAATTATACCTAAAAATATATAAAATACTTCATTATACTAGATTTTAAAATTGCTTCTTTAAAAAATATATTCTAATTTAATTAGTAAATTAAATTTCGTATTGCAATCTAATTTAATTTTTAATCATAAATAAAAATTAAAGCAAAATTTATACTAATAGAAAAATGAAATTTAATGTTTAATCAAAAATAAAATGAAAGTAAATTTTGTGTTACTAAACAAAAATGAAATTTAATGTTTAAAGTAGATATAAAATGTTACGGTTTGTGACAAACAATAAAATCAATTTGTAGAATTAAACAAAAACAGATTATTATGCCATAAAATTGATTTTTGCGTGCGAATTTCCTGCTGACAGTTGTCAAATGTTATTATAGTCTGAAGATGACATTGAGTAATCCAATGAAATTACTGACAAAAATAAATTTAGATAAAATTATATAATAAAAAAAATATTTTTCTATTATATTAGTTATATAATTTTCAAAATCAAATTTTGTGTATTTTCTTTGTAATAAACTTTTTCATCGATTTATATATATATATATATATATATTTCATTTAAAATATGAAATAATTTGTTTTTAATTGCTAAAAGGTGCAATATACTCTCTAGTAATGTATTATTTTTACACAATGCGACTTATTTAGCTTGGACAGTTTTTCTATGGTATTCATTATTTTGAAATATTTTTACGGGAGAAATTAACCTTTTTCTACTTCATAATACACGGAATACAAAAATGGGGTCATATTTGTACTCAATCATTTTTTTTGTTTTTAATATGTTTTTAAGGTTCAAAATCAAAAAAATGATTAAAAATTATACCCGAGACTTTAAAGTCTTTCTTTATAATATTCATCAACTAAAATTTATTTCAGGAAAAAATGATGATTTTCCATAAATTTAACCTGTAGTTTAGGAATTATAGCAAAATTTCAAACTCTAGGGTCATTTCTCACCCCATTTCAGGCCCAGGGCATTTCTTACCTTTTTTCATTATTGTTTTACTTTCATGTAAGTTTATTAAAAGTTGCTATATTTTATCTTAAATAATAATATTAGTAAATTAAATATTCCCGACTTTTTTTAGAAATCTAAAAATTCCCATTGAAGTTTCCTGCAAAATGCATTATGTATATTAAAATTTGAATTAAAAAAATGAATAAAAAAAATACAAATTAAGAACATCATAATGTAGTTTTTCTATATCTCAAGACAAACCAATTTGATTTGTAATAACTATTGAGGTTTAGTAAAAGGGGTTTCGAAATAATGCGGTAAGAATTAATCGCGTTATCGGAGTCTTGATTGTATCAGTCACATCAATCGAATTTATTATTGCTAGTTTCTTCATTTACAATTTATTTTATTATACATTTCTTTTCATCTTTTTCCCATAAAAAACTGGATGAGAGTTAATTTTAAAAATCGATTTTTTGAAAACAAAAATTCGGATCATAATTAACTGTACAATAGACGTATAAACCATCATATATATTTTTATTTATAAGTAAGTCTAATAAATCAAACGAAAAGCAAACATCAGTTTAAAGATTTTAATTGTCTATAAATGATTAATAAAACGAATAAACAATGTTATACTTAACTGAATTAGCCGAAAAATATAAGAAGAATGGAGGTACAATAAGCTCTGAAAAAATGATAACTTCAACCGTAAAATATAACCAAATAATAACAGAAATACAGGGCCATAGCCAGGAGTAATGAATAGAGAGGAATGCCGGAATTTTAGGATGGCTCAATTGTCATCATTTATTAAAACTTTACTCTTTTAAAAAAAGTGTTCGAAAACAAAACTGATTAAGAATGATTGAAACAAAATTAGCAATTTGATTTATTCAGTTTTTATGTCAATATAACACAAAGTGTGATCAGTTTAGTTGTAATTTGCGGGTTTTATTGGAGTTAAATCATGGGAGAATTGTTCAATATTGATACATTTGGCTAGATTTGATTCAAAAGTTAGATATAAAAACGAACTGGTGAACGTTTTTGAGGTTTGTTGACGCGAGTTAACACGGAGAAAGTCGATTTGCACATAGCCGTGCTGCATCCAGGGGTTGCTACGCTGGTTAACATTTTTAATGTTTTTTCAAACGCAAGTCGCTTTTCATATATTGCATGTCAGAAGATACCAATAGAAGCATTTAAAATGCAATTTTAATGAAAGGATCCAAATGAGGGTTTTTGAAGAGGAATAATAATCCTTTGAAGAGATTATTATTCCAAGGGAAACGAAAGGCTTTAATTTTAGGAAGTCCAGGTTATTTATTGATGATATAGCCGTCAGTAGTTCATCATTATCATGAAATCTTCGTTTAATCTCACTGAAAACAATGTATATCGTATCACAATATACTGCTTACAATGCCTCACCGGAGTTTCCACTTTACTGCTCTGTTGATTGGGTGATGATGTAATTTCTTACACTTTTCGTTTCAGTTCGTTGACGCCTTACTTTACCACTAAATATTTCTTCATTTTCTGACAACAGCAATTGAGATTCTTGAAGTATCCTTTAAAAACTTTCTGTTGATCTGAGGTTCAGTATTGCAGCAAAGGTAGAATTTATGATTTTCATGCATCGGTAGGACCAGTCTTTCAACTTTGGAGATTTTTTTCTGCGGGTTCAGCTAATCCCAATATCCATTAGCACATGATTAAAACAAAACGGAAATTGATATTGCTCAAAACCTTGATCAATTACACAGTGATAGTCACGTCATTTCCACAGACAGTCATTGAAGGATTTATTTTGATGTTTGAAGTATTTCAGCATAGCTGCTATGTATGCGACTGGTATTGTTCAAATGTGATTATTATCGATGCTCCAATAACCTTGTTCTGCAATTCTAAGATGTAATCTTGCACATGTGTAGAAATACTGCTTCTCAATATGATCACTTAAAGTAGCTTATACTATCACAAGATGAAACCGGTAATTGAAATAGTACATTTATAGTATTTTCATTTGAAGTTTGCCTGTATCTTTCCTTAAAAGTCTCCAGATGATCAAATTATTACACTAGCACCATTGCATCATTTGACTCAGCAGATAATATGTATTCATTTGGTTTTCTTTTAGCTTGTTTGTGTTAAAACTGTCAGAGATACTACATTGAAATTTACAGTATTTTTGATCGAAGGTAAAGATTCCAATGCTTAACATATCGAATCCCATTCTTTCTCGATTCCATGTCCTTTTTCCCATCTTGCAACAAGTTGTATAATAGAATAACAGCTGTGATTATGTCATTCACAACATCTTCTCTGACTAACTCAGCAATCAATCGGATAATATCATTTTGTATTTCAGGTGACAAGTATTGGACATTCTTTGGAATGTGTTGATATCACTCTGCCAAACGGGTATCCTTTCGAAGTGTAAATTCAAACAGATTTCTAAACTGAGAATGTTCTTCATTTTCATCAATATATGCCAATTCAATAGTAATAAGAAATTGAATGATATCACAAATGGATTGTAAATAGTATTTGTTATACCCCAGCACTTTGTCATTCAATAGAGTTTTCACTGAAAGTCTTCTTTCTTTGCGCTGTTCTTTTCATGCCATAACATTATGGCTCGTCGATGAACTTCACATAGCTAATGCTTTGGAAATCCTCTCTCCTGTCCAGAGCTTTTTTGTAGTTCACAAAATCTTGAGAATTAAAAGCTTTTTCCGTGTAACTGAAAAATACCACAGGGATAACATAGTGCAGCATCTTAATACTCTAAGTACGCAAACCAAGAAAATCGTTTCAACCAATCTTGCTGAAAACTCCGACCGTCTTTCTTTTTAGGATAACTTCTTTTCTCGGGATTTCAGAAGAGTGAACTGGTATAGAAGAATTATGCAAAATAGGTGATAAATTAGATCTGCTTGGTACTGATGACAAAGATTTGGGTGCCGCAGATATAACCAAAGACGCTGTAGCACGTAGAATGGGTAGTTGCGATGTGGCTGTTTTAATATTCGCTTTATTTCAGCAAATAAAAATTTGTAAATTATAATTTTGAGTCATAATTATCAATCAAAGAAGTAGTAAATGTGTAAATGTAACTCCATTCACCATATAAAGCTGTACACCCATATATACAAAATGTAATCAATAATTCAGGTTACACATGTAGATTTGAGTGCATGATGATGTGATTTGAGTATGTGCGTGTGTGCATGGCATTAGTAAGATATAGTGTGATGGTGTGTTGATGTGTGCATATTCATGATGTGCCAGATTATTTATGAATTGAACAGGGGTCTGGGGTCTGTTGCATAAAAAAATATTAGCTAATAAAATTAGCAAATAAAAAAATCTGTTGCATATAAAATTATTAGTTGATAAATTTTATTAGCTAATGAAATATTACTAATAAATCTTTGACCTAATAAACCCTGTTGCATAAAATTCTAATAAATATTATTAGCTAATAATATTA
>MQRK01235311.1:0-22785 GCA_001938485.1 Girardia tigrina
TAAAATACGTTACCCTACAAACAGTGATGAAGTACCATACTCAATTGATTCGAATATTCTTCTCAACACCCAGATTTAGGTATGATCAATTAAAAATTGTAAATAATAATTAATTAACTTATTTAAAATTTTACAATTATTTTAAATTAGAAATAAATTTAAACATTACCTATTTTTAGATAATAAGAATTAAAATATTAATCATCCATCTGGGTAGGAGAGACACAATTCCAAATCAACATACACATTCCAACACAAAACATCAATTATTCAAAATATTCCTCACAAATGTTAAGCCGATTTTTCAAGAAGAGTGTAAAAACTTGTTCAATAATTATATTTTCATGACTAAAATATTAATCAATTATTTTAGATTAGCATTTTTCTCCTATTTCTATATCAAATATACAAATACCAAAAGTATAGACGATATTCTTTTTCTTGTTGAGGTGCACTACCCCTTCAGGACATTGGTGCCCATTACCTTCTACAACAAACAATTTTTTATATTTTGAGACGGGGTTATTAGCTCCAGTAGTCTCTCAAATGGAATAAAAGCACTTCGTGTGATAAAATTCTAAGAAATTGTGAAAGCAGTAGAGGTTTTGTAAACATGGGGTGTTCTCGATCGGTTGTCAAAAGACTGAGGTAAAAGGGTCTACAATCTGAAGGGATAATTGCAGAGTTACATTTGAAAATGGGTCAGAGATGACAGTGGGATCCTGTAAGGTTGATCTCAGCTGTGCATATAAAAAGAAAGTAATGAATTTCATTGTCATGGATGTTTTTTCAGAAGGTTTTGACTTACTTCTTGAATTGAATGCGACTGAAAATTTATAAGGTATGATATTTTATAAAAGATACTTTAAATATGGGTTTACGTCAGAAATATCGAATGTTTGTAAATCTCGTAGTTTTCGATTTTAGATGTATCAAATACTAATCTCTCTCTATGGCGCTTCTAATAATGATCAATGGTAAAATGGGTGCTTAAATTTGCGTGGGATTTGGTCTAAATATGACCGCTAAGATCATGGCAGACATTGAACGATTGGTATTATCATCGGATTAAAGAATCGACGCAGCAACCGGATTTCACATTGACGATATTTGGTCGACGAAACTAAAGTTGATGCCGAAGAAATAAGACAATTGTTTGTGAGATTTGAATTGAAATGTAAACAACTAGAACGTGTAATTTCAACGAAAAGGAAAGAGTTCTTGGAGTAGACGTAAATAATATCGACAGTTTAAAAGATAAAAAAGCCCATCAAATACGAGTTAAAGATTTATCAGACTGATGAATCGATTTACTCTTTTTGTGAGCAATATCCTGTTGCAAAATGGTTAAGGCCAAGATGGTACGCATGGTAAACATTTACCATGAGAGATAAGCATACTTCATAAAAAGACTATCACTTGAATTATAAAAGGAAGACGTAAGGGAAATTGAGTTGTAGAAACGTACGGTTACAAGTCGGTGTTCTCTGTCATTTAATACTCTCGAATATCTGATACTTGTAATAAATGAGGTCGAAGAAGTTTTAAAATTCTTAGAAAAATTCAAGATTTTTAGTGGAAGAAAGATTCTGACTATGTTTTTGCGCGATCTGAAACTTTTTTCAAACTTCCTAAAAATACGTGGAAGGTGAAGTCTAGAAGGAAATGGAGGAAATTCTTATGAATTTATCATTTGTAACAAAATATTTTTGACACAAACTTTTTAACGATTTTTCGAAATATATACTTTAATTAAGAAACAAAAGCAATTAATTTTAGATTTAACTGGCATTAGTATTATTAACAACATCAATATGAGGTTTACAACATTTGTTAATACCACAAGCGCTTTCACTAGTTGACATTTTTCTTGATCAATATATTTCTGAGTTCAAACTAATTATTTTCAATAAATGAAAATCTATTAATAAAAATTATTAATTATAAAGAATCTAATTGGTTGAAATTAAATATAAACATTTTTTAAAAAAAGAACATATTAAATTAATATATTAAAATTTTAAATTACATTTAAAAAATAAATAATACATTCAATAATTATTTTAAATCTTTTTACTTTAAAATTAAATTAAATTATTTTTAGTTAGTAAGAATCAAAGAAATTATCAATAATCCATCTGCGTAGGAGAGGCACAATCCGAATCAACATTCTACATGTACAATATCAACACACAATTCAAAACATTCCTCACAAGTATTTTGCTATTAAAATTGTTTTTATAACCAAAAATTAATTAATCTCTAATTAAAAACTTGATGATTTTCATTGATGTTTTCTTTCGTTTTTATTTATAATTAATAATAATAAATAATAATAATAAATGAGTGTCTTCAAAACAGGTGAGAACGATCCCATCGTATTTTGTGCCGAACTGAAGGAGTCGTATACCGTGCTTTGAATTTAATTTTATAATTTTTGTTATAAAAATATAAATAGAAAAAAATGTTTTTGCTAAAGCCTTTTTAAGAAATTGAATATTGCACATGTTTAGAAATATCATTTTCCATCATCAGCAATTATAATGCAATGTGTGAGATTATAAAATGTTAATTTATTGGATATATTATCAGTAAATATAATTTTTTTTTGGATTTTTTAGATATTGTTGGTAAAATATTTTTGATGTATTTTTAATTAACGATTTTAAAAATTTAGACCGCCTTACTTTTCCTATTTTGAATGTGACTTCCAAAGTTCAAAGCTGCCAGTCAAATTAATCAATCAGATTTCTAAATTTAATTGTCACATGTGTCAAAACTCGTACATCGGAGAGACAAATCGTCATCTCAAAACCCGGATTAGTGAGTATTCACAATCGAGTCGATCAAATTAGGTTCTTGATCATTGGTTATATTGTAAAATAACGAATGTCTTCTGTTTCACGGAAGACCTTTGATTCATATTATTAGGAGTAGTTCTGAGAGAAATTATTGATAAGACACTAAAACCCATTAATTAATATTCAATATATGTAAAATAATAAGTAATTAAAATTAAAACTAAATGAAATGAAATAATATGTTATAAAATTTCATATTTATAAATGAATCCTCCCATTACTTAATAATTTAATTATCATACACATTACATTATAAATTATAGTGTATAATTGTTGATTGTATTGTCCTATATTATTTATTTTAATATTCAATATAATTATTTATACTAGCTGGTTGTAGAACTCAACAATTCGTCAAATCATTAATGTACTCATTTCCACAAGCAAATTCAATGAATAATTATTCCGAAACAATTAACGAAATTTCTAAATCGTTTCATCTTTACAAAATAAAATGAATTTATTTATACTTTTAAGCATATGTTAGTTAAAGATTGTAATTTCCATTGTGCATTTATTTCCCAATTTAATGTTGTTTACCTATTTCTTGAAATAATGAAAATATTAAAGTAAAGAATTTACTTGTTCTAATAATTTTAATTCTAAAAATGGATTGGAAGAAGAAATATTATTGATCGGAATTTATCTGTTATATTATTATGTGAAAATGGTTAAAGAAAAATAGAAGATGAAAAGTCAGATTTATTTGTTTAACAAACAAAGATGAAATAAAGTCGGAAAATAGAACAAAGCCAAAACACGGAATCTAGAAGACAAGAAAGCGCACAAATTTTCAAAGTTAAAAGAGTAATGATGCATGTGAGGAATATTTCAAATTGTTTGAATGTGTAAATGTATGGATGCGGTATGTTGATTTGAGTATGTTGAATTTAGAATGGTGATTCTCCCACCCAGATGGAAATTGGTATTTTTTTTATTAAGTTTAAAGTGATTGACTATTCGAACACCATTAAAATTAAGTTTAATATTTTTTAGTAAAATTTAAATTAAATGCATTTTTAATAATTTGATGACATTTTTATTATTTTAAGATTTATTGAAAAAATGGTAAAAATTATTATTTTTTAATTAATATTTTTTAGAGGTTAAATATTTTAGAAAATAACTTAGAAAAATTGTTCGAATAATCATAATTAAAAAAAGAAATAAGAAAACCAATTAGAAGGATGACAAACGATGAAAGACTTTCTGAGAGTCATAATGACTCTAAATGTAATTGTAATAAACATTCAAACGAGACTTGTTTAAATGTTCTTAATAATGCCTAACGTCTTTAGTTGCTCTTTCAAATTCACAATATTTTGATCAAATTTCTGTTCTACAGCGATTATCTGCAAAGATGATTTTCAATCCAAATTTCCTTTGCTGAAGTTCACAAATTTAAGACTGTTTTCATTGTCAGTATTTTCTAAAATTTAGTTAATTTCAAACTGAATGGTTTTAGAGATGTAGACATTACTATTTCTCGAAATACCTCTAATTATACGACAGTGTATTATAATTATTAAGCCTATTTTAATAGATTCAACAAATGAAAGCTGATAATTTAAAATATCAAATCAGATTTGATAAGGCATTTTCTTTTGATGATTATTTTTTTCGAAAACAAATGTGTTTTTTACCGACCATAATCAGTATCTTATTCCATACATCATCCTTATTTTTCAAGTGTCATATTATATGCAATGTTATTTGTTTGTCAAGAAATCCTCTATTAATCATCTATTAAGTAAAAATAATAGTTTAATTTAACGATATCTATTTTCTCAAAAATGCAGTCTTTCACCTGGACATAAATATACGTTTACTTTTAAAATCTGTCTGTTTAAACAATATCATATCATAAAAGTAAATGAAATGTCCCATGAACTTTCTTTGCAGATCAATATTATTATCAAACTTTTCAAACAGCGTGGTAGATGGCGGATAATTAACTTTAATTGCTTGAGGTACCCTTGGTATATGTGAATGCGCACCATGGCGGCATCTATTGGCAGGAATTATTATAAAACATAATGACCCAACACCTTTCTATTTATTCCAGTTTTACGATTTATCTTAGCGATGACTGTCCTTTGTTCCCACCAGATCTATGTATCCTGTACTTTGATTGGTCGAAGCATCTATAGTGAGTTTTTAATCCGTGGTGAGGGTGATACTGAAATTCCTTGATTAGCAATATAAATACAATCAGTCGCTTTTCTCAACAACCTCCTAGCGATGCCGAAAGGATCAAAGTTATCAGATTATGAGAAAAATCAAATTAAAAGAAAAAAAGAATTGTGGTAAAATTAACTAAAAAATATTCGAAGGAAACGGAGTACTCATTTGACTTGGTGAACAGATATCTCAGAAATCCTATCAATTATGGTACAAAAATCAAGTTGTCGACCTCCTCAGCTTATATTTCGTACAATGTGCACCATAATTAAGGAAGCGTCAAATTCTACAAATTCCAGCAGCCAGATAAAAGGAACCTTCAACTAAACGTTATACCAAGAATAATCCGGAAAGTTTTAGCATCGAGTGACTTAATCAGAAATAGCAAAATAAAGTCCGCATCAGTTTTGACTGAAACTCACAAAGTTCATCAACTCCAATTTACTCAAGTGAATATGGCTGCTCATTTGGTAGTAGTACTGACTGGACTATTTATCAATTGTATTACAGATATTCAAATTTAACGTATCAGATTATTTGGAATGATGAAAAGAAGTAAAATTTGGATAGTTCTGATAGTGCGATGCATTATTTACATGATTTACGGAAGGAGCCCCTGTTATTTTCAAGATGAAATTTCGGAAGTAATAGCGTTATGACTTGGGTGGCATTTAGTGCACTTGGAAATCTTCCGTTAAGATTTATTTCTTCAAAAACGAACTCACATAACTGTCAAAACGTCCTCGAAACTTATTTACTGTCATATATTCAGCAACACAACAACGTATCCTTTTTTTACCAACAGAATAACGTTACAATTAGGGAATTCTATCCCGGGATCCAGGGATTCCGGATATTGTAACGGGATTCAGTTATGAATTTATTTTTCTTTGTTTTTTAACATATATGTACTTTTTTATATGTGTTTAGGAGTTTTCAAAAAAGAAACATTTTAAACTGTGAAATATCTCTTACCGTTGAATTTTTATGTTTTCTACAGTGTAATACAGTGAATCATAATTTGAAAGTGAAATACAATTTTTATTCTTTAAAACACAATTGCTTTTATTTTTTGAAATACAATTTACGAAAATAAAACACAATTTTTATTATTTAAAATGCAACTGCTTTTATTTTTTTGAAATACATTTAGTACCTGCAAAGATCTTCGCATCGCACTGTCAGCTCGCCAAATTGACCTTCCAAAGTCAACTGATACTATTTGTCAAAGAGTGATGAATTTTGCCACTATTATTGAAGAATCCATCAAAATGGATATAAACAGAAGACGTTTGGAAGAAAAGTGATTTTCACTAAGTAAACTGCTATTGAGGAGCTCTAAAAGTAGAAGAATAACATGGTAATTGCCATAGTTAATGCATTGAACAAAAAAATCTCAGACTAAGGAAGCGTACTGATCTCAACGATTAATGTCTTGTCTCGACAGGAATTACAAAATTCAAACAATTTACAGCTTGGATGGAACATCATGCCTCATCAACCATATTCTCCAGACCTTGCACCTTCTGATTATCATTTGTTCCGGTCTCTACAAAATTCACCAATATTCACCAATCATAGAAACAGTGAATATATTGACTGAAAAACTTTACCTGGTGCCTGGGACGGATGTAATCAGCATTGCGGATAATGTACCTCCAAAGGAACTCACTATCAGAAGGAATTTCCAATACGTGTCAGTGGCAGTACAAGAAAATGGTTTTCTGCGAATAATATCTCAACTTTAAATTGGCCGGCTCGGTTTCCTGATGAAAATCTAATGGACAATCCTGGCTCGACATGTTTATCTCAATAACAGGTAGTATTCGACTATTTTAGATTTCAAAGAGGTAATTTCGAAGGACTATGATGAAATATGTTTATATGCGCTCAGAAACCTTGTTGAAAGCCTGCCCAATAGAATATATCCAGAGATTCATAGTCTTGATAGGCTGCTGGATTACAAAAAAATGATTTTATTTTCTGTTCTTTTTATCACTTGATTTTAGTAAACAGAAAGTGAAAGTTAACGTATATTTATTTCAAGGTTGAAAACTGCTTTTTTGTGAAATTTCCTATTTTTCCTAAAAGGTAGTATTTTCAGTTTAAAAAGGTTAATGAAAGTAATAAACTAATGATTTCTGATCAATCAAACAGGGGAAAAAATTACACAATGTTTTTCAATTTCCTTGGGTAAAGAAATGCATGTATATATATATATATATATATATATAAAGAAGTAAATTGAAGAAATATAAATAAATAAAACTCTGGGAAATTAAAATTTTAATAACTTATTTTGGATTTAATTTGAGCAACTATTTTTTTGGATTTTCATAGTTAAAAAATTAATTATTTAAAATTAAATTATTTTTATCTATTATATTTCTGTCTGTTTGTCTGTCCATAACACGAGAAGTGGTAAATTTAGTTGCAAAGACAGTTTTTTATAAATATATTAAATTATAAATTTCCTAGCCATTATTCTAAGAAAACCAAGTACATAAAATAAAATACAATTTGTATATTGAATGATTAATTATTTATTTTAACGAAACTACTCACAGTGCAGACTATAATCATTTTTTTAAAAAGCAAAAATAATATCACACGCAATATTTGTATATTATTTTATAAATTTTTTTATTAATTTTTAGAAGATGAATAAATTATAAGAATCCCGGAAACTCATTTATAAAGCCTAAAAGGGACTATGAATTACAAATCTCGATTCTCGTCAAATGAAGATTAAAATTTTATAAAAAATAATTTTATTCTTTATTATTTTTTAAATGCTTATTAGTTTTAACTAAATTAATTAATAAAAACCTTTTTATGAGTCCACGAAACAAATATCAGCTGTTTATATAAAATTTCTAACGACGTTTCGGAATAGTTAAAACATCCTTCGGACATGTAGATTGCTCTACATAATTAACACTATCATTCACATTTGTAATACTTCCCACGCCAAAGAGCTATATACATTTTTGTATGCTAAGTAAAAACATTTTTAATTTCTGTTTATTTATTTTTTTTTCTTTCGTCGTTAGTGTGTCAGCAAAGAAGAAGATAACAAAAGAAAGAAGAATTTATTTAAAGACGTAATAAAGACGGTTAAAATTGCCCCCCCCCTATGATAAATTAATCTCTCAAATTATTATTTTTTATTATTATCGTTATATTAATTTAATAATTCATCATTATTTATTGGAATTTTTTAAAAAAATTAATAGCAATCGTCGCTATAAGCAAGTAAGACAGAAGTCCAACATTTCTTCAATAATATTGAAATTTATATCAATTCCTCTAATTAAAATAACTAATTGTGCAGTATCACTTTGGTCATTAGTAATGGAAAGGAAACATGTCTATCATATCAGACAATTGGTAGAAGAATTGATGACTTGGGTGATAATATTGAAGGCACACTGAAGGACAAATTATCTGCATGCGTTTTTTACAGTTTAGCGTTGTTGAAAGTAATGACTCATTAAATAATAGAAATTTTCGACATTTTCCTTGACAATAAATACAAATATGAAAGTTTTTAAATAAATTATTTTTATTATAATTTTAAAATCTCTGAAACAAATATCATTATTTTTTAAAGCCCTTTAATAAAAATACAAAGATAAATCATAAAACTCTAAAACGTTTATTTAACAGAATAGGTTATTAAATAAAATAAAAAATTAAGTTGAAATATAGTTTTTTTTATAATTTTACAATAATAAAAATGAAATTTTAATATACATTTATGCAACGATAAAAACTAAAAGTTTTTGATTTTACTTTTACATAAAAACATTTTTTGAAAAATATATATAATGATTTAAAATTAAATAATTTTTAAATTAAACAACAACAATATGATTTTTCGAACATTTATTACTGTTACAAGTAGAATCGTCTTAATAATTTTTCAAACCACTCTCACTTTCTTGATTAAATTTTTCTAAAGATCATTATAATACATAAAATAAATGGTACAATACTTAATTATCAGAACTCTCATTGGTTGAAATTAAATCTAAGCATTTTAAGAAAAAGAAGTATTATTTAAATTAATATATTAAATTTTAATATTAAATGAAATTAATAAATTAAAATTTTAAGAAAATTTTAAAAAATAATAATTAAATTTGAAACTTATTTTAAATATTTGTCCTTTAAAATTAAATTAAATGATTTTCAATTAGTAAGAATCAAAGAAAATACCAATCCGAAAAAAACATACAAAATGCAAAATATATAAGACTACAAACCATTCAAAACATACCTCACCATGAAAAAAATATAAATATTTCAAAAAATTAAAAATAATGTTTAATAAAAATATCTAACATTGTGACAGCTTTAATATTTTCATTTTGATTGTGTATTTAGTGTTTATAGTGTCTGATCGAGAACTACACGCAATATTGTTGGTCCAAATTTTAGGGGGCTCAGCTTAACTGAAATGATTACACAGTCTTTTTTAATGCAATTAGAAACTTAAAAACACAAAATATGTTCCTAAAATGCAATTTCAAAAAACTGATATAAAAATAATTTTATTTCAATTTGATACTGATAGAATATTCTTTTATTGAATTTTTTGTAAGTTTAAAAATCAAATTTTGTTTCAAATTTCGACATACGCAATTAACTTAAAAAAATTATGTTAGGGCAATTTATTTCCCGTTTTTATTCTTTAATGAGAAGGATTTGAGATAGCTCAGCTTTATCAAATAAGGAAATAAAATAAAGATTGTCGGCACAAAATTGAATTATTACAGTATTTATTTAATTATTTCTTTCTCCCATAATTTGATATTCGTAATATATTATTATAATCTGATAAGCAGAACTGTTTAATGTTTTTCCAGCCATAATAATCGAGACAAGAGAGAAAAAAACATAATCAAAGCAAAGAAAACATGCATTAATTGAATATTATTTGAAAAACAAAAAAAAATAATATTTCCGAGATTAAACTTACATTTATTTTTGGGAAGATTTTTTGGGGAGTGTTTTGTTAAAGAAATAAAAGAATAAAATCAATCAGAGTTATTGAGGAAAAGAATTAAATGGTAAATACCAATTTAAGAGTAACTTGTATATAACATTTAATATTTCCTTTTTTATTGTCTCTAAAGAAACGTAAATTGTTAAGACTGACGCCACAAACTTTTTTATAATAAATCTATGAACATATAAATAACTATATATAAAGATTTGAAAAATAAATTTTTAAAGCTTTTTTTAAGAAATTGATTGTTGAACATGTTTTGAAATTTGCATTTCATTTATGGAAATACTTGCAATGATTGAGACAGGTCTGCCTCTTAACGTTGACAAAATAATCTCTGCACGAGTACCGCGTCTTGATCTTCTCTGGGTCTCGGTATGTGTTAATAGAAGAATGATTCTGCCACAAAAAAGAATCGCAAAAAGTCACTTCAGAAATATTTGTTTAGCCATCAAGTGTTCGAAAAAAAATGCGCTCATTGCATTTCAGGGAGGACAATTTTGTCTGATTGAATTAATTATGATCTCAAATTATAATTTTCATCAAACAGCTTATTAGTGTCGTAGTGAATTTTAACGCAAAAATGACGAAATTGCCGGGTGTTGCTCAACTGCTTGGAATCTTCTTTGCAAACAAAAACGTGACATCCATCACATCTGGTAGAACACTTTTTCGTTCACCAATACAGCATTCAAGGCACATATCTCTCTTTCTATCATCATGTGGGTTCAACAAAGAAGGAATGGGAACTGATTTTGATAAAGAATGGTGCACATAACGTCGTTCTTTATGTTCATGTAGTAATGTTTTTCCTAGTTCCAAGAAATTACATAGACGACGACGATGTAATTTCCAGTGTTTCCACTCTGGATCATAAATAGAATGGATAACAAATCCGTTCGATAATAATGAAATTTTATCCAGAATTTTTAAAAGCGGACTTTTTTGTCCCCTCTGAAACACAATAGGTTATTTCAATATAATTTTTATTCTGTATACTGCCTACTCTTCACGTTTGTTGCAATTGTACTCAATTGTGATATGAGAAAATGCATAAAATTTCAAGTGTTAAATGCAAATAGTTTTATCTAGTGTCTAGTGCATTAAATCGGTCTAATTCCAGATGTGATCTGTTTAAAGTTATTTTTAAATCCGCAAGACACCTGTTAATAGATAAAATAGAAATTGTGAATCCATTAACCCTTTCCTGGCTGAATTAAGAATATCAATTTAAACACACCAAAAGTATGTAGTAAAATATATGCGAAAGCAGTAAAGTAATTAGAGTAAAAATTTAATTGACAACAAATATATCTTCTTATCGATCTTCCTTATCGATCTAAATAAAAAATGTTATCCCTATTCATTCATAGATGGCTATACAAGTCTGATATATATTATGATTCCATATGGCATCAATAGTCAGTAAAGGGTTAAAGTCTCTATTTTCTCGATTATATTGACAGTAAGAGCATTTCTTTGACTTCGATCATATCCCTCTCATAGTGAGATTACTCATTATTGTTCTTGTAGTGTTTCGATTCATGTACAGAATTCTGGCAGTATTTTTAATCGATTGTCCTTGACTGTTTACCTTTCAGGCTATACTTTCTCTTTTTTCATTCATTATCTTCAAATATGATGTTTTACGTTCAGTATTTACTCTTGACTGGGGATAAAGAGATTGAAATTTTTAGTCAGTATAAATAATAACAATAATATGATTCATAATGAATGATTTCAATTCCGAACAAAAACGTGTAAAATGATAATTGAATATAATCTAATAGTAATGAAAGAAGGAATATTTTTCAAACTGATATACCGATATTGAAGAACATGATTTAGCTTAAATAAGTAACTGTAAAGAAGAAAACGAATAACCGGGAAAAAGTTTGGCAATATTGAAAACTGGACAAAAGCCATCAAATAAGCTTTTTAGGCATCGACGTTCAAATGCTTAAAAAATTGTACAATATATATTTTATTATTTATCAGATACATTTTCTCATGACGGAAGATTTACAAAGTTTGGAATTATTTTTCTTAGCCAACATTGAAAGCGCGATTGGAAGGCCATAAAGTTACCAATAAATATTTAGAATCATCAAGAAGCAGTAGCTGAAAAACACCAAAAATAATATACATTTTGTGAAGGATTTTATAGTTCTTTATTTGAAAATTTGAAGTCGAAAAATAATATTTTGAAACTTAATTTTTTTTGTTTTCTCAATTTTTACTAATGAAGGTAATAAGGCCTCCTTCACATGGCGGCAACACATGAGCGAACTCATGCGGCCGTGACCGGACAGAACACCATTGGACAAAACGACACAAGGACAAAACAACACTGGAACAAAATAACACACGGACATGCGACGTTTAACCGTCCTTAATGACTTGTAAAGACAATCAGAAGCTGAGTCGGTGAATCGTACTAAAGTACTCAACTAATAAATACTCAATTCATCTTGTTTAGTCGTTGATGCTGAAATTAATGCTTAGTCTTTAATGAACCGCCGATAATTATTTGATAACCCTAAAAATGACCTCAGTTGTGTAATACACCCTGGGCTTGGAGCTTGCATATTCCTTTTAATTTTATCAACGTTCATATCAATGCCCTTATTGCTGTATGTGTGTCACAAAAACTTAAGCTTATAGTTCCAAAAACATATTTATATGGAATTTTCCATCAAACTAGATTACTTAATTATTACACTAATCAACAAATTAAAACTTTTTGTCTGTATCTTTTATGAAAATCATTTTACCCCATAAATCGCAATCTTCAGAGTCCAACAGTAGTCTGCCAACATCGCTTTACTCTGTTTGTCTTGATAACACTTTTTCCAAGCAGTCAATATCCTTGTGAAATCTTTCCTCATGCCTGTCACTGACGACACCAAGGTTGGTAGTAAGAAACTCCAGGTGAGAGTGCAGAAAATTAATTTTCAGGGACATATTGCATTCTAAATGCTTGTAGGACTGTAGGAGGTTATTGATGAGGAGTTGGTAATTTGGGGACTTTTTATTCTCGAGAAACTGTGGGACGACAACTTTGAAGGCATTCCATGCTTCCACTTCATCTGGCTTAAGTGCTGCGTCAAAGTTTGGATCCAACATAACTTTACAAATTTGTGGCCATACAAAGATTCCTTTCTTTATTTTTACTTAGCTTATGTGCGGAAACTTCTCCTACAAGTACCGGAAAGCAGCAGCACCTCGATCCATTGCCTTCACAAAGTTCTTCATTAGCCCTAGCTTAATATGCAGTGGCGACAGCATCTCTCTTCGTGGTCAGTCTTGTCTGATGTAATTATGTTCACTTGCTCTTCTATCCCACTCACACAGGAAACAACAGTACTTTGTAATGCCACTCTGCATACATATTAATAGTAAAAATGTTTGAACTTTGAGTGGCACCATCTATTCCATCAATTCGATAAATGTCTCTTGTTAGCTCTTGGTAAAAAAAAGTCTGCCACTTACTAATTACGCTGAGTTATTTGATCAAACTCTGTCTAGAATAAACATGAAGTCTAAAAGACTGGTGGAGTTGTGTGAATCTTCGATTAAATTCTTTTTAAATAATAATGAACCGATCAAATTTGCAGAACAGTGTGTTACGGCAGCTCAACCTGGAATATGTTTATGGGGTACGAATTTGTAAAGAATTTGTCGTGAGAAATTCCGGTCATTCCGATTAGGGGATAAGCGTCGTTAATAATTCGTCTGAAAATTATTCCGAAACCGAGAGTGTCAATTGGGACAAAAACTGGTTATCTTCTCATCGATGGCTTCATACGTTGCCAATAAATCGTTGTTGATGAATTCTTTCGCCATCATTGCTTGAATCGATTCGTTAATTTGTGCGATTTGAAAAATCTTTCACAATCTGGAATGAATTGATTAACGTCCTCGCATCCGTCGAATGTTTTTGGTGCCAAATTGTTTATAATACTGACTGTGGTCTCCATGTAAGGAGTTTCCATAATAAATGAGAACAAATTAATTCGAACAAGATTTATTTAATAATTCAAATTTTACGCTTTTCGAATATTTAAACAAATCGGTTTTCAAGAGAATTTTTATAAGAATATTTGGAATTCATAATTATACTATATATATAAAATAAAAATGATAAAAATTTATAAAAATATTTTTCAAAAATAGGTTTTTAAATTCGACATATATATACATAGAAAATAAGCTAATAAAAAGAATGGAAGAAAGCGATTTTTAAAAATATTTATGTTTAATTCCTCACTTCTTTTCATATTAGTATATAAACATAAGTTGTTTGTAAATATTTTAGTCCAAATAATAAAAAAACTTTATTTATAAAAGAAAAAAACTAAACTGAAAGACCGATAAAGAAGCGCTCGAAAAGAGAATATTTACAAGTTTAATAGAAAAATAGCGAACGTCTCCAATCATAACACAGTTTTATTATGATAGAAAGAGAGCTATTTGTCAACTTATTCTTGAGACCTCTGTTTATTTATACGGCTTTGATGTTTGAAATATTTTCATTATCCTCTATTTAAGTCAACGCGGGCTTTTTAAATATAAACAGATGACGTTATTGTTTATCAAAAGATTCTTTCTTTTTTTTCAAAGAAAAATTATATTTTCACTGATTATACTATTGAAATAAAGAAGAAAAATGAGAAAATCTTTCGTTGATGATAAATCAGGGATAAAAATATATAAAGTTTATATTTATATTTATGAAATAGGATCGAAAAGTCTCATTTGTGAATTTAGCGGGGTAGAGCCTCATTATTACTTTCTTTTGAGGGATTATAGCAGAATACTTAATCCATCTCTTTGAAAATCTATTTTTTGCAGAAAATATATTTTGAATGAACAAATATAATCTTCAGATCACTTAATTATTATTTATTTCACCCACTTATGAATTGAAACATGATGATTATACAATCGATTGCGTAAAACAATGCCAATTAACAATTGCCAATCAGCTGATTGAAACAGCCGTTTGATCATTTATTTTAGGGAAACTCGACCTAGTTAACGATGCTTCAAACTACACTCTCTCCCAATAATTATCAAAACGCTTACACAGAATCTTGAAATTAGTAAATTTATTATTATATTTTGGATTATAATGGATTTTTTAGTTGAAAGAAAATTCCTTAATTATAAAACTGCAATTTATAGAATCCGTTAATATATTTTATCGGACAATGAACCGAGGTACAAAAGAAACATAATAAAAGGCATAATTTGTCACTATTGGTCTTTGTTAAATCTCTAGAAAGTTCTTATAAACTGAGGTTTGTTGTTTTGGGATTATGTTTCTCCCATCCAGATGGAAGATTGATATTTTAAATGTTTTGAACGGTTGTATTATTCGGTCAATTTTAAAATATAAATTACAACTTTAAAATTAAATTAATATATTTTAATCAATAAATATATAATATATATATAATATAATAAAAGTAAAGATTTATTTAATCAGAAGTAATATATTTTTAATTAATAATAAATATTTTAAAAATAATTTAAAATTATTGTAATTTAAATTTGTTCGAATAATCAGAGAATTAAAAAAATACACTGTGTAACAATTTTTTTCGCAAAACAATTTCTATGTTCATTACACAATTTGAGTATACTGATTGCGAATATGATATTATTTTTGCACACCATCTAATTATTTACCGCTATTTAATATTTTTCTTTTTTTCTATTTTTCTGTTTTAGATTAATACGCTATAGACTTTCCTTTTGTTTAAACGTATCAATAACTCATTTACATTATTAAGTATTTTCAATTACCTACCATGACGAGCAAGCGAGCTTGTAAAATCTCTCACGACTCTTTTTGCTATATATGCGGGTATTATATAGCTCCAAAACAACGAAAATATGCATTTCAACTGGTAGTAAATTATGCACTGCTTATGAGGCTTACTTTGGTGTTCCTGCCACTGATCAAGACGAATCATGGGCGCCACATTTCAGAGATGATACTTGCCGGTCAAATTTAGGAAAATAGCTAAATGGTAATCTCAGCAGCATATCTTTAGGAATCTTTTAGATATAGAGAAAGTCAACAAATCACCACGATGATTGCTCTTACTGTATGGTTGACATTTCTAAATTTAAAAATGCCAGAGATCGAAAAAGTCTTATTTATCCCAACATCCTATCATTTTTAGCCCAAGTGCTTCACTCTAAAGAATTACCTCAACCACCAAATCTAAAAGCCATCTCTGACGATGAGTTTTCTCATAAAGAAGATAGTGACACTGACGTGGATTTTGTTGAAAAAAGTCCAAAGAATGTCCCGCACTTTCCTAATCAAGAAGAGCTGGATGACTTAATAAGAGACCTAGGACTTACGAAATCAAATACTGAACTACTTACCTCTCGTTTGAAAGAGTAGAATTTGTTACATTAAACCTTCAAATCATCAATTTATCGATAACGACATGAACGTTTCTCGATGTTTTATACTATGAAATACTCGTTGTGCTACTGCTCAGATGTGACTGGGGTTTTTCAGGAAATTGGTTATGAACATCATCCAAGTCACTGGCGGCTATTTATCGACATCTCAAGTAGAAGCCTAAAGGCTGTGTTACTCCATAACGGCAATATTTTCCCTTCTATCCCAATAGCCCATTCCGTCCACCTTAAAGAAAAGTACAAAAATATGAAAATCCTATTACAAATGATTGATTACGACAAATGTAAGTGGGAGGTCTGTGGAGATTTTAAGATGATTGGATTTTTGCTTGGATTACAAGGCGGATATACAAAATATTCCTGCTTTCCTTATCTCTGGGACAGTTCAGCTACAGATAAACACTATGCTACAAAAGATTTGCCCCTTAGAGATGTACTTCTTCCTTGAAAGTACAATGTCATACACCCTCCTTTAGTCTGAAAAGAAAAGATATTGCTGTCGCCATTACATATAAAGCTTGAACCTGCGAAACAATTTGTGAAAGCTTTAAATCCCAGCGGACGGGATTTCAAATATACTAGAAAAATGTTTCCTAAGTTATCTGAAGCTAAAGTTCAAACTGGTTTATTCACGTGTCCTCAAATAAGACTAATGCTGGCATCAGAGGACTTGGAAAAGAAGATGACTCCTAAAGAAAGGAATGCCTGAGAGCCTTTAGGAAAGTTGTGGAAGAATTCTGGGAAAATAAGAAGAGGGACGAGTACCAACTACTGATCAGCGATTTGCTCAAACACTTCGAAATACTGGGCTGCATAATGTCGGTGAAACTTCATTATTTGCATTTGCATCTACATTGCTTTCGGGAAAACCTTGGTGACTAGCGAGGAACAGGAGGAACGCTTCCACCAGGATATGCAAAACAATGGAGAAAAGGTATCAAGGAGCGTGGGATACACCAATGATGGGAGATTACCTTTGGTTTTTGATTAGAGACGATATCATACAACATAAAAGACAGTCTCGTTCAAATCTTCACTTTTGATTGTTCACACATGACTTTACAATCCACTGTTATGCTATTCTTGTCAGTTTGCTCTTCGTTGCTATTAATATTTTGAACTATAACTTCTTGTGGAACATTTTCTGGTCATTACAACAAATCTGAAACGAAAAAAATTAAAAAATGAGGGTTTTTTTGCCAAATTCTTTTTTTTTAATTCCTAGGTTAATTCGGAGACGGAAAAAGAAAACCGATAACAAATTCAAAACCAGCATGTTGAAAAGTAACAAATAATTCTGAAAACCGTTTGCGGGAGAAACTTTCGAAAAATTTTGTAAGTGTTATCAACGAAGAACGATGTTTAACTAAGTTTTGTCGAGAATTGTCATAGATGCCATTCGAGTTGTGATATCAATAAAAGTATTGCAAATCATATTAGTGCTCTTAACAGTTCTTACTTCGAATTGTCTTATAAATTTAAAAATTTGCCGAATGGTCATATTATAAGCAGTGTTTTATTAATTTCCTTTAAAATTGTTATCCTTTAAAATTTTTTTGAGTTTATTAAATCATTTAAAAACCAACGAAAAATAATCATAATTTATCCAGAATTGAAGACTTGGAACACAACTTCAAAGAACAAAAGAGACGAGAAACGAATGGCGAGGAAGTCATCTACGAAGCGGTAAGTAGAGCATCGACGCTGGAATTTCTAAAAGATAATAAAATTTATTTCTGTCCATTTGTCCAGGAAGAGGCAGACCAGTTTCAGAAGGACAAATTCGACAGAGATATTTTTGACAACTGCTTTTCTTTCTACAAAAAGGAAATCAAATTTTCCTCGAAAGACGAAGAGGACGATTCGATAGAAACGTTTTTTCAGTCTGATGATAATAGTTTTAAAATCTGTTTAAATAATAAAATAGTTGATGAAAATGCAAATTTTAATTGTAATGGCAGCTGATTTATGCAAATTGAACTTTTCACTGTAAATAAAATGAGATTCGTTCAACTTTTTTTCATCAATCAAACTTTAAAATATGAATAATTTAAAATTTGAAAATTGAAAATAATTTTTAGTTGATTATTTTTTTATTAAAAATAAATTTAATTAATATCTAGTTTTATTTCTTTTAAAGAGTTAATGAAATTAGAAAACAATTGACATTTTACATCACGAAGCGACCCCTTAAGGTATCTCTTATTTGCTTTGAAGAAAGAGGTTACCTCCAAGTTTATATGTTTGAATCAAGTATTTTAGTTAACACTTCCACTTTCTAAATTGGTTTTTGGTTTTGGCTAAGTTTTCCTTTGTTAGTTTTTCTACTCTCTAATAATTCTAAATCTTATACTTTCTAGTAGGACTGAAAAAATTACTAAAGATAAAGTAAAGAATCCCCATCAGGTAGATGCTAACACGACTTATACGTGTCAAAGGTTTTTAAATCGGAGGAAAATACAAACCATTGACCTTATAATTTTTAAACCTTAAAAATATAAATAATACTTAAAACTGTGGTCTTTACACACTTAATGTTTGATCGCAAAGCGTCCGCAGCGAGGAGGCGTAACCTCTGTGTTGTTGGGGCTATTGGGTGGTGGAATAACTTAATATATCTTATCATTAATCGATAAATCAATGCCACCAATAAAAAATGTATGTTTTTACAATGGTTACAGATTGTCTTGAAATCGGCAAAGCCTTTTCCAAATTTATCTGTCAGCATCTCCGTGATCATCTTAATAATCATCTAATTAAAACCCTCTTTCCGCGCTCCCTGTGACATCATCGATTCATCCTCATTGTTAAATAATCAAAAGCTAGTGTCGTTATACAAATCATAATTATTGCTATAAGAAAAGATAATTGGTTCACGAGTATTGTTCCAAATCTAATAAACTGACTTAAACCAATTCTCCTTTCTTACAACTTTCAGATTGAACAAATAAAATAAGAAGAATATATCACAAATTATAAAAATATATTAAACAATGTGAATTAGATACGTAGTAATCAAAGAAATGAATCAGAATAACAATATCCCATGACAGTAAATGAACGAGTAAACTGTCAAATAATGAAATTACTTTGTGATCTTTGTAAATCGTTGGAGCTCTTTATTTTGAAATAAATGAAAGAATTTATTTTCTCTAGTACCGATTATTCTTTTCGTTTTACTGTAAACTGAGTGAAAATTGTCAACCGTAATGTGTCACTAGGTTTGCGCAACTCGTAGAATAATATCACAGTAAAAAAATAGTAGTTCTCAACGTCGAGGATAATTATACAGCCAAAAAAACTAAAAAAGCCAATTTATAATTCCAAATCATATTATAATCATAATATTATAATTTGCTTATGACTAAATATTGGTAGCCAAGCGAATTATAATTTGAAATCAAATACAAAATTAAAATTAAATACAAATAATAATGAAAACTGGACATCAAAAAAAATAAAAACAACATATAAAATAATTAATAAATAAAAACAAAGTACAAATGAAGATCAACAGATAAAGAATGAAACATAAATGATAATAAAAATATAAAAACTATTCACAAAGATTCCATTCACACGCATATATACGTAAATTAACAAACAGTGAAACCCACGGTACTTTAAGTGGATAGTTGAGGTTATATTTTAAAATCTATAGTTAGTGTATTTTGTTAATAATAAATATTGATAAATATTTATGTTTTCATAGGTGGAATACTTATGTTTAATAAAAGTAGAATCATATTTTTATATATACGGATAAATAAAATAATAAAATCAAGATAGCAGAGGAAAGATGAAAGTCAAGTTAATTTAAAGAAATGATAAAGAATTAAAATAATTTAAAAGTTAGTTATTATTTATTATTTAAGAAATTAATTAAAAATTAATTAAAAAAGTACAAAAAAGTTTTAAATAATTTGTCCTTAAATGGAAACAAAAGGTGATTTATTATTTATCGACGTGCGCTGTGTTATTTTTAAATGCCAGCCTGATGGTTAGTAACACAATTTTTCAATTGCATCGAGTTGAACTGACCTTTAATCAGTAGAGTCTTTTGACATTCTTTGCAGGCCTGATCACCACACACGAAAATAAATTTACTATATAAGTAAATGCAATATTTTGATTATACACTTTTTTCTCTTCTTACCATTGGAAATATTGGTAAATAATAAAAGCTACTACATCGAAAAATGTCAGACTAAAAACTCCGAATAAACTGGGTAATTATTATATTGCTATATTGGAAATATATAGCACAATCAAAAAATATATAAACTCTCTGTTAATACTGAGTAACCGGAAAAAGGTTCTCAGCAACTAAAAAATCGACCAGGAGCCTTAACGTTGTAAAAAAACTTTTTCTATTATTTATTTTGTAAATTTATATAAATATAAATAAAGATTTTATATTATTTGTTTTTTCTTATAATATAAGAATATATAAATACCAGAAATACTCAACACTATAATTATCATGAAGTAATCGAATTCTCGTTATTACGTGAGAAAAGACAAACAACAAATATCTTTATTTCGTCTAATTCTAAATCGTTCATTTTCTCAACTTCAACTAAGCCATTTATTTATTTATAACACATCATTTTGAAAATATATCAACAAACATTTTGACATTGACGCAGTTGAACAACCAATTAATATTATCATTCTTTATATCATTGTTTGGCTGTTATTATTATAAGAATTGAATTCTCTCTCTTTTCTCGAAGTCTCAAATATGAACAATTAACGATGATGAATTTGTTCAACCGACGTTTCAATTATAAATAAAAATAATGAAAAATTAGTTATATCAAAGTTATTATCACTGTCTGATTTAATCTGATTAAAAATCAGATTACTTGAATTTTGGAGCCTTTGTTCGAGTCACTTTTTTGTTCGTATTACATACAATTTTTTCATCAAAATTCCTTTTTTTACAATTCACTTTTATTTTTTACACTCCTTTTCTATTTCTACCTTCAAATTCGCGAAACACTTCGTAAAAGTAAAAGAAACTAATAAACATTTTGTTTTTGTGGTTATTTAAATGCATTCAAAATATAAGTAAGGAGAAAAAAACTTGTACTTACTCATAACATAAAAACACTTCAAATACATGGAAATCCTTAAAATATATATAAAATGAAAGTAATATTCAAAAATCAAACTAAATTCGTAAGTCTAAAAAATGTTGTAAAAGTAAAAATGGTTTCTATGTTTTATTTCTGAAGGAAAATAAGGATACGTCAAAATATTCATTTAAATAAGTCATACTTCTCAAAAGTATTTTATTAGAACATACTTCAAAAAAGTACAAATATGTTTGATATTTTAAAAGAATGTGCAAAAAGATAGGTGCTCCATACCAGTTATTCTTCGTTGCATTTAAATATAAAATTTAAAAGTACTTAAAAATGCTTCAAGATCTTTTTTTCTCCAAAAACGTTGTATTTATATGTCTTACTGAAAATGTATGTGTTTGGTGGAAAGTTAGCTCAAACGAGCATCTACGGCGTCGGTTAAGTGCCTATGGGGCCGTAAAAACCAAAATATAATTTTTCTTACCAAGCGTTTGGGCATCATCGGAGATTCTGTTGAAACAGTCGAACATCTAGATTTCAAACAATTCTGATTTTCAAGAAATAAATCGAACAACCGCATCATATGGTGGTACTATAAATTTAATACTAAACTTAAAAGCTTTTAGAAAACAATTCTTTGAATAGTTTTACGATATTTCCACACATCTTGTAAACCCAACTCAATTTCTCTTCTATTGTGATTATCAATCATTTCTGATGGAATTTATCCCGAGTTTCTTGTCTCTTAATCTCCACGTCTAATTTCGCTTGATTATTGTTCCAATCAAACAAAAGAATATTTTTATGTCATATAAGAGCCGTAAATTCTCATAGAGTAGCTTAAATATACATCTATGTGTTTTCCCAATTTAATCTCATCAGAAGAAAATTAATTCGTATTATGCGACAAACCTGCGTACCAACTAGAACTGTATTTTAAAGCTTTATAAAGAAAAGGTTTTAAAACCGGTTCCTGTAATTTTAAGGCTGGATGCGATAATTGGTTTAAAACATATATTTATAATGTAAATGCTTGCAATATAACATGAATAAATATTAAAATATTCCTAGAGGGTCATGGTCGCGTTGCGATTCCATTTTTGCCCATTTTTTGAACCCATTTGTTAAAATAAAATCAATATTTTTAAATAATTTAATTAAAATAATTAATAAGGAAAACTAATTAAAAATAAAA
>MQRK01235322.1:0-10137 GCA_001938485.1 Girardia tigrina
TAATAATTATTTTTTGAAATTTATAAATATTTGAAAATATTTTAAGATTTGTTTTAGTTTTTCAATTTTCAAGGTTAGGAAAAATTAGTATATAAGCAATAGTTATTTCAGTCATTTTCTGGCAAATTATTACTCAAAGAAAATTTAAAAGCCTGAATGTACGGTAATTTTGATTTTTAATTATATAGGGAAAAAATTCAAGTATCCTGTAAAGGAGAAAAGTTTAGGGTTATAAATTAAAATTGAAACATTACGAAAATATCAGTATCCTGTAAAGGAGAAGTTAAGTTTTAAATAAAATAGTTTAGCATCGCTCGAACTAAAAAGTTGTTGTAGCTGTTTAATCGAAGTTTGATCTTTGAATTGTAGTGTACTGATAGAGTTGAATTTATATTTGTACTTCAATTGTGGTTAGCAGAATAAATTATTATTAAAAGGTCTTGTTCATTCTTCATATATTATTGTTGGAAGGAACCTTTTGTTTATTTGGAGTCAGATTGGTAGTTGATTATAAAATAAAAATCAAACGAGATTTTAATTGAATACCCAACACTTTCTTGTCTGCAAATTTCAAGTGGCGATTTTTGATGATATTTCATCTTGTGATAATTAAATTTCCCTTGATGTTAAATTTTAAAAATTAAATTTTTGTGTTCACACATTTTTTCTTTTCTCAGATATTTTTAGTAAACATACTGTCGTCTAAATCAAAACAGTTAAAACAAGATGCACGAATTTATTTTTAAATAAAACTCTGCTTCGACTTTCCACCGATTAAAAAAAATGGATATTTATTTTCCTCGAATTACACCTCCACTTGCCATCAAGGCACACATGCACACGCTATCCGTGCATGTGACACGTGGAAGGGAACTCCGTCAATCAAAACCTGATGAGGCCACCGTAACCCGTCTACTACCGCTCGTCTCCACTGGGTTGTGCATCTTGAATTTACCGGTTTCACAAAAACTGCCTCTCCTACTTGTAATTCCGCGTTGTTTCCGATTTCTCGGATTTCGGGGAACCGGTCTGCAAAATTGATCGCTAATGGCAGTCGCCTTTGCTGCGCAAAAACTACATTTCATTGGGGCAGGATCTATCGACGAGCGCTGAGAGCATCCTTTTACTACTACCTGGATATGGCTTTCCATCACTCACCCCGGGCCCCACAGTTTCCTCGCGTGAAACTTCATTCGTTTCACTCCGAAATGGTGAATTTTATGAAGCTTTTTGAGGATGTCCATCGATTCTTGCTCCCCTTCGATCGCTACTGCTATGATTGACATCGGCTCTTCCACCACTGTCAGCCGTCGCTTGGCACTCGAGTGAGATAATCTGTCTTGTTCTCTGCTGAACCGATTAGTTTAAACTTTACCTGCAGCTGCTCCTCTTCTATGGTCTTCTTGATGGTGCTGATACTTCTCTTCATAAGTAGCTCGCTCATCTAATCGGCCCGTCTCCTCTCATCGCGTTTGTCATCCATCTGAACACTGTAGAGGAGTTGGTCATCAGATCGAAATCGTTCAAGCCCCATGCAACTGCCGCTTTGATTACTTTGTTCGCCGCTTCCAGTTCTGTCAAGTTGATATGGGCTGCGTTGTCTTCCTTTCGCAACCACGAAGCGTCTTCCACTATTTCTCACCCTATCTCTACAGAGATACCGGTTACGATAGAGCTCGTGTTCCACCACACTCTGCCTTGTCTGCAGTCCGAAACGTCCCATCTGCCAGTGACTGAGGTCTTCGCTGTCAAAGCGTTTTCTTAATTTCTCTACGAGGTCCACCACACGTGGACCCATAGCGTCATCCCATTCACTGCCACTCACCATCCTCTTAAGAAAGCTGCATGCAGGCCTCAACCAGCTGCAGACTGGAAAATGTCCGGTCAGCTGCCCGGCCCATGAGAACAGCTTCCTCCGCGTCAACTGATCGGGCAATCCAGAACCTTGCCATCTCGGGTCCATCGCAACTCTCCTTTGGTGTCGCGTACTGCGAGCCCTAACACTCTTCCTCTGTTGATCTTCACTGGCGATTTTGTTTCGAGGCCGAAACTATTGGAGACCGCCACGACATGCTCTGCTGGCACCTTTCCGGTGTCGACAATTATGTCGTCAAAATGAGAGTCTGTGGCCTCTGCAATTTAACTCTCTTATCTGAATTTAAAATGTGGCTCATGATGTACCTCCTGATTTTCGGTGACACATTAAAGTCAAACCCCAATCGTGTTAAGCACAACTCCTGCGTGCCGGATCACTTGATAGGGCCACAGGCTCCGATCCAACTTGATATGGAGGTAGGCTCGTTTCAAATCGATTAGTTCCACCGATTTGCCCATTCGTCGCCATTTACGCAGTTTTTCCGCGCAGATCAGGCTTCCCGTAGTGTGGCTTGAAACGAATTCGTTCATTGCTCGGTAATTCAAAACTGGTCGGACCTTCCTTTTAGCGCCTGTTCGATTGCTGTGAGCGGCAAAAAGGCTCTCGGCTCGCCTGTGAATGTAATGAGTCACCCGTTTCTTTTCCAATCGGATAGTTCCTGGTCCACTCAACTTCGAATTCCTTTGCTGATGCATATGAAGCGGGTGTTCGGATCATTTCTGGCGGTGCCCGATTGCTTTTCTACTTCCATGCTGCATTCCCGCAGCGGCCGTCGAAACTGACAGTGAAATAAGCATCCTCGACTCACACACTTGCTGGTTGATCAGATATACCGACTGCCGCTTGGTGCTCGACGCGTCCGAATTTTGGGGTGCCACCGCGGCCGGGCACTCAGACTCCCCCGAGTTGACTCGATAACTTCTGGCATCACAAGAACATGGCACACGATTCGCTTTCCACTGCATTCAATTGGTACCGTCGCTCTGAACTGCACCTCTGCTTCCGAACCATCCATCATCTACACTGATTCACTTACGCGGTCCAGTTAAAACGGTTCAACTACCACCTTCAACACGACTGTTGTCAAACAGCCCGTATCGATTATTGCTCTCACGGTTCTTCCACCTACAATCACCGAGATCGTCGACATACGCGCGTCAATGCATCCAGGCCCCCCACCCGCGCAGTAGTGAGGACCTGTTACTCATTTCCCGCCTGCTTCTGGTCCGTGTTCCGGCACTCTTTGGCCATATGACCCACGTTGCCGCAATTGAAACACTTTTACTTCCGTGGCCATCCTCCTCTCGATACTCGGTCGGACGAATTCCGAGTGCGCCCGTCCCAGTGGTGCATTCACGAGTAATGTGCCCGCTCCCTCCGCATCGATAACATCGTAGCCCATTGATGGTTGAGGAGTTCAAATCCGGTTTCCCCCTCGTTGCGTGATTGCCGCAACCTCTTCGTCGCGACCACGGGTCACTTTGACATGTACTCGGGCCAATCTAACCAAACGATCCAGATCGTGATTTTTACCGAGCGCCTCGACCTCGACACTCTTCATGGCCACCTCAGACCATTTATGAACGCCTGAGCCACAAACGCTTCTCCTCTGTCTTTGCTGCCGCAAATTACGACCGACAGTCGCTTTAAGTCCGGGCTCTAGTCGTCGGGAAGCAAAACTGACCCACGACAGTCTCGCGAAGCACTACTGCGCTTTTATCGAAGTCCGCTCGTATTGCTTCTCCCAATCCCTTGAAGACGATTGCCGCCTGGTCTGATAGTGTCAGCGGTAACATTGCTCGTTTGTCTTCGCGGAGCGTTTCTGCACATTCCATAAACCGTTCGAGCCACACGGATATGTTCGTGTGCCCGTCGTACTGTGGCACTATCTTCAGAGTTTTCATACTGCCGCAATAGCTAGTCGTCTAAATCAAAACAGTTAAAACAAGATGCACGAATTTATTTTTAAATAAAAAATCGACGTTTCACCGATTAAAACATATGGATATTTATTTTCCTCGAATTACACATACCATAACAAAATTAAATATCTTTTACCAAACTGTTTTTTCTGTTGAGATAACTTCGTTATTAGTAAAAACTAGTAAATCAAAAAATTTAATTTTTTATATCCATTCTTTATGCAGACAGAACTCTACTTTGCCAACAAAGTTTTTAAAATAAAAAAAATTAACATTTAAAAAATTTTAATTAAAAAACACATTAAAAGTTAATATAAACTACTTATAATTTATAAGTATATATCTTGCAATTAATATTGTTCGGGAACTCCGAATTTTTCGTTTTTTCCCATTTTGGCATCTTAAAAAGTTTTTTTCGATCAAATTTTTACATAATCATTTATTGTCATCGATAATGAGTGAGTGTGCAAAGTTTTAAGAAAATTGATTGAGTAAAAAGTCTTCAAAAGCAGGTTTATATTTTCCATGGATATATTTAGAAATTAAGCTAGTAAAGACTGGAATAAAAATATTTAAAAAGGAAGTCATATTGTTAGTAATTTTTTATATTTTTTTAACGAACAAAGAATCCATCAATAATTCTACGCAAAATTACATAAAATTTTGACCAAGCATGCTTTAATGACACAAAATGTTCAAGAAGAGTCAAGAAGAAGCTCAAGACAAGGACAATAGTGGGTTACCATATTGTGAGGTCAGAAAAACCTTTAAGTCCACAAAAGTATTTTCCAGTGCCATGGAAAAGATACATTACAAGAAAAAACAATTTTTAATAAACTAATACTTACTCTGTTGGTCTTGTTCGTCTTATAATGAGAAAGTGCTTCAAATCTCCTCCGGTTGCGTGTTCCATAATTAAATATATCATATCATTGTTCGGATTTAGAGATACACCAACGAGTTTTACAATATTGTCATGATTTAAATTGCTCATTAATTTTGCTTCTAATAAAAATTCATATTTAAAGCGATAATTTTCTTTTTTGCTAATGGCTTTAATGGCAACTAAAACCCACCGATTGTCATGCCGAGCTTCACCACCAAAAACAGTTCCAAAGTTACCTTTACCAACATTTCTATTGATGACCACATCATGACCTGGGATCTATAGAAATGTACATAATTCAATAGTACAAATATATATACAAATGCAATTTGTTTACATATTTATTTTTCAATATATTTGTCGCCAGTTTTGGCATCGTCAGTTGAGTAATTGAAAATGTCAAATTCAAGTCATTTATACAGGGACAGACTATTGTGTAACATCACTTAATTTCCAGGCATTTTATAAAATTTAAAATTACAATAAAAAAGAAAAATCAATATTTTAATGTGTTATTTAATTGGTTGCCATTAGACCTAGTTAAAAATATGATAATACTGTATGTTTATTATTTTTTTTATAAAATTACATAATTATTGTATAATGCAAATGTTATTAATTTGTGGATGTTGATGCATGGCATTCAATTTCATCGCAAAGTTTTGTAAAGTTAGGTTTGTATTCACTGATATCGGCTCTAATAGACACCATCAAGTGGTTATCGGTCATAAAACTTTTAAGTTGCGATTTGATTATTTTAATTTGCGAAAATACTGTTTTGTATAAATAAGAGGAACCAAAAGATGCAAATATCGTCGATGATACTGTTCTTAATAATGAATATTTTTCTTCTGGTACTATCTTCCAAAAAGAATTTTCATTCGAAAGTGCTTTTAAAATTATATCTGATTTTATTGTTAAAATTTCCAATTCTACATCTGATGAATTTAATTGGAAAAAATGAGTTTCATTGGATAACATATCCTAGATGTCATATTATCAAAACGAAAAGGAAATAAATTCAAAAATAGTTTGAAAACGATTGAGATTTGAAAATCTTCTCTCAAATTTTCGATTAATATTGTCTATTTCAGAACAAAACTTTACAATGTTGCATTGACCAGTAAGTTTAATATGATTTTCCAAATATTGAAAACTCTTTAACTCATTGTTTTATAATTGTGACCTGTACAATTTCAATTATGATTCAAAAGCATTTACAGAACTGACTAACTCAATAATATTCTTTCCTTTTCCTTGTAATTGCAAATTGAAAAAGTTATAATGACTAAAAAACAGTTAGAAAAGCTTAATTTTGTAACCCAACTGGGTATTCCAACTTTATGTGTTTTGCTCCCAACGAATTTAAAAATTTAACAATTTCAGGCAAAAGATTCAGCTAAAAAGCTTCCCGAATAAGACTGTTGACATTACAAAAAAAGTAATGAATCTTCATTTCAAGTCATTTCAAGAATCATTTTCTTCAAGTTTAGTACGAATAGTCGCCATCACAAAGTACGGGCCCTTATTTAGTTAGTTATTTTCACTGAATCATAATTTTTTTGCACATAAGGCTTTATTATGAATTATGCAACGAAATAATATAAAATCAGAAATTTGTTCATTTTTTTGACAAATAGTTAAAAATCAATTTCTTTCAACTAGTCCTTGCAGGTGCTATAACTTGATATAGAAATTAGCTTAAGTAAATTCAATTTTGTTTTCTCCGAATGTAATAAATGTTGCCAAAATGTCTTCGTCTTGTGTTTTACCTTTCACCGGAAGTATTGTTAAAAATTCCTCTTTTATCCAAATATCGGAGAATATTATTCTTATAAAGATAATTAATTGTGCAGTATCAATGTCATCAGTTGATTCGTCAAACTGTAATAAAAAGAAGCTGCAGTTTTGTATGTCATCTTCCACTTGTTGAATTACATTTTCATTCAATAAGTCGAGATACACTTCGGAGAGGAAATTGCAAATCTTTAATTGCACTAATAATTTCGTTTTAATTTTTAAAGTTGTCATATAATTTTTCGCTTCATTAAAAACTTTACCATCATGATAATATTTTTATGTTTTGCCAAAACTTATGAGTTCGCATATGATTCTTCAGTTCCTAATTTAGATTGTTGCGTAGACTCTTAAAATAATAGTTGCTGTGCGGTTAATTTACCTTGTAATTCTATTAATTCCTTTTCTTAATTCACTATTTACATGGTATTCATTTTCATAATATATATGTAAACTAAAAAAATGTCTTGCGAGATTTCCTTTTTTGATAAGGCAAATGTAGCGCGACACATCTGTAAATAATAAAAAAAAAGTTCTTCCCATTCCTTATGAAAATGATGTTTTTTATTCAAACTTTTATTCTAAAATTTTAATTTAGAATAAATATTCAAATATTTTATTTTTACGATTCCTTTTTACTGAGGTCAATGTTTAGTTAAATATCCTAAATTTATCTGAAAAAAACGTCTGTGATCTACCGTTTGCCCACCACTGGTACAGAAAATACAAGAACATTATTTAAAACATTTTTATCATTATGATAGTTTAGAAGTATAATTCATAGTTTTGATAGATAAAAAATGTGGCCTTCTTTCCAACTGATTTACTATTGTATCTGTAATAATATGATGACCTGGAATCAACTACAATTAAAGCATATAATATGTCTGTGAGGGAAAATACTGAATGTTTAGTTTGTTGTTTGTATGGTAAAATTTTGAGAAATTAAAAATTATTACTATTTAGATCTCATTCATATCAAGGATTTGAATATAGATACAAAAATATAGCAATCAAAAACGATGCTTTCCGCAGATGATGCTACTAAAAATTGTTGCAAAGATGAGTCTGTTTGTGTTGTTAATTACTATTTTCACGCAAATTGTGGTGTTGTTAATAAGGTCAATACTAATTTCTGGTTAATATAAACGTAAAGTAGTAAAGAAGTTCCTCATCCAATAACAAGAACTTCTTTGATGTATAAAAGTTTAAAACATTGAATGATTATTTAAGGTTCTTAATCAGTTTAGGACTTTGGGTCACAATGTTTCTCGAACTCTTCTCCATGACATAAATTACAATTCGGATGTAATTAAATAACGAAAACTAATAAATCAAAAATTAAATTTTTATACACAATAACATTATCTTTCGAGGAATTGTTATTCGAGAAATTGTTTTTCGAGGAATTGTTTTCAAGGAATTTTCCGGATACCACGAATTTATTAAAATGCATTAAAGTTGAATTGCATATTCCAATTGTGTATTTATACTCCAGTAAATAATTACTAGCCGAAAGAAAAGAGTTTTTGAAAAATCAATAAGCTTTACAAAAAAATAAAAAATTAGGTGAAGTCTTTTAAGGATCAATTTTGAACAAGTATGTTCGACAGCTGTTTATATTATGCTATTAAGAACATTTAGACAAGTCGCGTTTGAACTTTTATTACAATCACATTTATAGTCTTATGACTCTCAGAAAGTCTTTCATCGTTTGTCATCGTTCTATTTGGTTTTCTTATTTTTATTTTTAATCATGATTATTCGAATAATTTTTCTAAGTCATTTTTTAAAATATATTAATTAATAATAATTAAAAATAATAAATTTTACCATTTCTCAATAAATCCCAAAATAATAAAAATATCATCAAATTATTAAAAATACATTTAATTTAAATTTTACCAAAAATATTAACCTTAATTTTAATTGTTAAATTAAAAATATGAACTTAAATGATTATTTTAATTATGTTCGAATAGTCAATCACTTTAAATTTAAATAAAAAATACCAATTTTCATCTGGGTGGAGAATCACCATTCTAATTCAACATACTTAAATCAACATACAGAATCACTACATTTACACATTCAAACAATTTAAAATATTCCTCACATATGCAAAATGTATTTTATTTCTAAGTGTTCTTTAAATCATGATAACTAAAAGAAATACAAAAATTAGGGAACTTTCAGCATTTTTGTTTATAGAAGTCACATCTGCGAAATTTCCAGTTAAAATATTCACTTACTGAAATTATTGTTGTGTATGTTAATATAAAACATTAAAAATTGTTTAAGGTCTGCATGAATATTCTCCTTGGGGAGAAATAATTCATATTACTATCTATAGGTTAAAATTCCATTTAAACGAAGAATATGATAATTTTAATAAAACGTTATACTATTACAAATGAAAAATAGTTAACTTTATTAAAATTTAGATAGAATTAAGTATGCTTACATCCAAATCTGCCAATTCTTGACACAGGAGTTCTAAGGGTTTTTTATATCTTTCATCCTCTTTTATTTTACCAAACTTGTAGAAAAACAAACAAAAACAAAAAACAATTATAACTAAAATTGGAACCAATATCAATGCATTTATTACGAGTATGGTAGATGAACATGATAAACCCATTAATTTGTTGAAGCCAAATATACATTCTGACTCATTATCCTCCTTACTTCCATCGGAAGGAGGAAAAAAATTATGTTTTTCTCCCCAGAAAGAATCTTAAATAAAATTCAAGCCATAATATTTTGTATTATAAAATTTACCTTTAAATTTTCTTATGGGTTTGTTAATGAAAAAATGCGAACTTGCTCGATAAACATTGGAATGAATTTTCCATCTCTTCATGGGATACCTGGTTGAACCTATGGTTCCCATCAAAACCCATTGCTCTTCAGGTAGTTCTGTCATTTTGCTGTTTTGTTTAATATTCTTTATGTATGTTTTGAATTTTCTATAAAACAAAATGCTGATCAATAATGTTTTCAAAGCCTTTTAAGTTATTGCTAATTTATTTCAATAATAAATTTGAAATTATTAAAAGAAGTTGAGAAAAAACAATGATATTTTTATTAAGTTATAATATACTTGCACGACAGAAAAAAAGCATCCCATATAATTTTGGTTTACACTTCATTTTGGGTATCTTTTCTGTGATAAAAATTATGACTTGAAATTTAAGTTCGACTCAATTGGCTTACGTTAAATTAAATTAAAACATACAACAGTTTCATTAATTTGTAGCTGATGTTTGCTTTTAAAAACTAAAACGCCCAAGATCGATAACATTATGATTACCGATATAGAGTCACTGACCAAATCAGTATTTTAAAAGACATTGGCTTCAAGATTAAGGTCTTGAGCCTAGCGTGTCTAGCGTTTATAGCTTTGCTTCAAAAAATACATGTTTAACGGAGAATGAGCCCAAAATTGTTGATGGTTTGGATATGTATTTGAGTCTCCAAGAAAAGCGTTTTGAATATTATAAGAGGGAGCAAATTGTTCGCAAATCTGATACATAGTACAGTCGCGAGCAAAAGTAATGGGCCACCTATAATAATTTTGTAAATCTATTATTTTCCATATGAAAATTAGGTTATAATGAGTTAAAACTAAGCAATTTTATTATATGAATATCGAG
>MQRK01235328.1:9211-22296 GCA_001938485.1 Girardia tigrina
GACCAGATACGAGAAATTGATTTTCCATCATGACAATGCTCGGCCACATGTTGCAGTACCGGTCAAAAATTATTTGGAAAATGCCGGATGGGAAATTCTACCTCACCCGCCTTATAGCCAGACATAGCTCCTTCTGATTACCACTTGATTCGGTCGATGCAGAATCACCTTTCTGGAATACGGTTCACTAATGTTGAAGGTATTAAAAAATGGCTTGATGACTTTCTCGGCGCAAAAGATGAGAAGTTTTTTTGGGATGGAATCCATAAATTGCCTGACAGATGGGAAAAAGTTGCCGCTTCCGATGGACAATATTTTGAATAAAATATTTTTTCACTTTTATACTTAAATAAATGGTTTTTTTAACAAAAATATACGAAATTAATTAGTTGTACACCCAATATATGAATTATCAATGAAAAAAGCTAATCTTCGTTAAATTGTGGACGATTTGAGTTCGCATGATTCGAAATTAGAAAAAAAATAAATCAAAAAACATTATAAAAAAATTCTGATGTAAACAATTAACAATTATCAAATTGTAAAAAATGTAAAAATTATTATTCTTTAAAAAAATGTATTTTGTTTTTATAAACCTTTTTTTCGAACGAAATAAATCTTTAATCAAATTAGTGTTGTTTTCATAATCGGTCGGATAAAATCCGATTCATGCAATAAACGATATTAAAAATCGATAATAATCGATTCTATCATTATTAATGTCTAAATCAACATCTTTTCCACGGGAAAACAATCTCGTTTTTCATCCTTCATCAACGAAATTACGATTCGGTCGTAGTAATGATCCCGAACCGATTATCATTCCCCATTGTATCGCTCGTAAAGTCAAATCATCATCGAATTGTAACATCGTCCGACAACTGCTCATTCCCGACAATCGCTCGGCGACGTTAATGAATACGAAATTCAACAACGCCATCAAACTGGCATCGATCGCCACGAAATCGTCTCCGATCGAATTGCTTCAACCGTTCAAAGAACAACCGACAATTGGCGAATTGATCCAAATGAACAAACATCATTTGAAAATGGAAATCATTCCCGACAATTGTTCATCGTCATTCGATTCCAACCGCATCGCGTGATTGCATGATGGCGGCCCTATTGTACTTCAAGATGCGCCATCCAAAGCCGGTAAGTTGATTTTTATTGGAGCCGGTTCTGTCCCCCCATTTTGGCAGAAAAAACAGCGTGGTTCAAGGCGTACTTCCGCGCGTCAAGTGCAGCCTCTCACGCCCCACCCTTTAAACGCATAAAAATTTATTGTTATTAACTTTGACGGATAATATGTCATCTTCAGGCAAAACGAACAAAACAGACAATTTGACAAAGCAATGCTCATATATTCATTATGTTATAAGTTATAACTAAATCATAGAAATAATTTCATAAAGTTAAGGAGAAGATGGAGTTTTTACATTATTTTATCATCATTGCACCTTTACAAATTACCATCTCCCAATAATTATAAAACCGTGAACAGTTAAATTGAAAATTCCTTTCATCTTTAACATCTTGTGTGTTGACTATTATTGCAAACACTTTCCATTCGATTTTGTTCCTGGATCCGTTTGTAGAGATTATGACAAATCTCTCCAATTACATTTATATTGATAAACTAAATCCAGTTGCAGTGATAGATTTCATACTGAATAAATTTCTTGATTGGATCGAACATGGATACTGTTGGGGTATGAGAGAACTGGGGCCCATAGCACTGCTATATTAACAGTATCCTGCAAAGGCGAGCCGGCTCGATGCAATATCAAGGTCTGCAGCATTTTTATTGGTTGTTTCATTTACATTTTTAATTTCTCACGCCTTTGCTCCCAATTCCAAGCGCGAATCGGTGCAATTGACGACTCCTGAATACTTGTTCTGGCCATCACATCAGTCGCGCACGCCATCGTTTACTCGTGACGAGAGAATGTGCTGTAATTTGTAGCTCTTGTCACAATAGAATACACCTGTTCCCGTTTATATAAGTCACCAACGCATTTGGTTATATTCCTGTAAAGAAGTTAATATGTGATAATTAAATAAAATAACCTAACCAATCAAAATTGATTTCACAGGCATTTGTATAAGGCAGGGAACAAGTGACTAAGTCTAAAAAATATGATAATAAATAACATACAAACAAAAGTGACATGCAAACTCAATACAAACACACTAGACACACTCAAGAACCATACATACCAACAAATTGTCCTTATTTATGAGCATTATGATAAATCCATAAGCATTATTATATATTCAATTTAAAAGATTAATTTTTAAAAAAATGAACCCACAATATTCAGATATAAGTAGCGCAACCTCTGAAACCGAAAGTTGTCGTGAAAAAAGGTTAAAAAAATATGTTTTTACATAATAATTATTTATTTATTATTTACAGCACATCGATCGCATCGGAGAATACCGAACCTTGCAAGAAGAGAGACCGAAAAATGTATTGTTTTTACAATTATGATCAAGTTTGAATTAAATAATAGGGTATCTGAAGTGGATAAAAGAAGTCTAATCAACGCCTTCGAAATGTATGAGGATTATTACCTCTTGGGGAATGAGATGGCGTTGAAACGGCGCACCGTACGTGGAATTATTTGTATGTTCAGAAAAAACTGGACAAATTTCAAGTGGGCATATCGGTGGTCACAAGAAATGTATAATCAATGAAGATTCGGCAAAAAAATCCTGGATACATCGAAGAGCATCCAGAGGTAGTATTGAAAGAAATTCAGCAGTTTTTAGTCGACAGTGTTGGAGTTTCCTGTTGCACCTCAACAATCGTCAGATTCTTGGATGGAAGATTTTATTCGGTGAAGAAGGTGAAAAATATTGTGGAGCAGCGCAATAGCGATCGGGTGAAGGAACTACGGTCGCACTATGTCCAACGAATCTTGAAGGAAGCAATTTCTTCGAAGGAATGTATTTATGTGGACGATGTGGGCTTCAACCTCTGAACTCAGGAAACCACTGGACGGTCAAAAAAGGAAACCAGAATTCTTTTGTTATAAAACAATTAAGACGCTTATAGATGGAAATCGTACTCTATACCACTCTGAAAAAAATGCATTGCTAAAAGTATCACAGCATTTGATTACATCAGGCCAGTATTTCTGAACCTTTTTGAGTTAGTGACACACTTAAAAGACCGTTAAATTTTCGCGACACACCGCAGATGAAAAGGCATTTGTTTTTCGAAATAATAACACATCTTTATACGATTTATGATTTATTTACGAAAATGATTTATTTATTATATGTCGCAAATTTCATGAAACAAATACAATTAAAATTCTAATTGCTCAATGTAACTTTTATTATACATATTGATACATTGAAATTTATTTCATTTAATGCGATACTTGTGCTTGGCGTTGTTCGCATAATTTTTTGATGTGCGGTAAATGTTTAATGTCCATTACTCTGAGTTCTTGCTCTAGAGAAAAACGTCTTTCTCGTTTTTTGCTTTTTATTTCAGTCATAACTAAATATCCCAATATTCACAGATACGAAGTAGAGAAGGGTAATATAATGTTCAACGGAATTTTTGATATATTTGGAAATTCAGCTTAGATTTTTTTTCCAAAATGAAAATATATTATTTTCATCAAAATTTAGTTTAAAACTTCTGTCATTTTTAATATCTATTAGTTTTTCTTCTGCCGAAAAAGAAAAATAATTTCCGTTGTTATCGTTATTCAAAAATTTATTTCTGGTCCAGTCGTATTTTCTAACGTATATAGAGGGAAGTAGTGCAGAATTTTGTTTTGCAAAGTTGTCAGTGTTTCAGTAATTATTTGTTAAATAGTATTATCTCATTTAGTTTTTGATGTTAGAGGAAACGTTTATAATTTCTTATTTTGTATTCTTCTAATCTATATACTTAATTTATCATTAAAAGAATTGATTTTGTCACTGGACAATAAAATATTTTCTTGTTCTCCCTGCATGCTTAAATTTTATTTGTTGAAATGATCAATGGAACATAAAATAAACAAGTTATTCTTCTCGTAATTCATCAAACCAAGGTTGCACTATTCTAAATAATGCGAAGCTATGAATGCAGCTAACTTAACATAGTAGTTAATACACACTGAAGCTCTGTGTTTATTTAGTGGAAAATAGTCGACATTTCAGGGGCGCAGAATAATAGCAAGACATTTGCTTTCCCTCACCCTGAATATTTAGTTTCATGTTTTGAATTTTAAAAAACCATTCAAATGACAAAATAACAGTTGCAGAAGAGTGTATGATATTTTACAGTGTATCCTGTGATAATAACGCTGTTGATATAATTTCGTTAACAATTTTCTAGGCCTTAATATTTGCGATGTTACTCACGGGGTTGTGATTTATAGATTCATATAGTATAATGTTTTCTATCGAATGACATATTCCTGTACATTTTTCAGCTTTATATTCAATGCACCTCCAATTTATCTTTTCGTTTTTTTTCTTTCAAATAAATAAATCCACTTTTAATTAATTGAACTCTTCCTTTTTGACTTTCAATAAATTCCATTTCAATACATTTTTAAACAGTTGTGATAATTATGAATAGAAACAAAACTAATTTTAAATGTTTAATTGATTGTAGGAAAAAGGGTACCGAAAAAAATCATACATTAATTAATTATAATTTTTAAATTAACTTTAGGCCATTGTAGGAAAAAATATACGTGAAGTTGGTGTCGTATCCCGCTGGTCTTGAGGATAAAAGAATTAACTAAATACATTGTTTATTTGGGGTTTAATAACGTTAATTCACTTACAATCCAATCCATTATAGTTTTAAGCTCTCAGGTTACAACAGTTGGGATTTCACTCTACATTGTAGTATTATTTAAATTTGAATTAATAATAAATGATTGTAGGAAAAAGGTACCGAAAATGGCAAAACTCTCAAAAATTAATTTATACATATGTATATCAATAATTTATATTTATGTATATCAACGAGTAAACCGAATGTTGTCACCAAAACCTTTTAATAACTCCAAAATTATCATTTTCTTCCGATTGTAAGCTAAGCAAAGATTATAAAATCTTTTTTTGATACATCAAAGTTTCCCTGTTGATTCTCTTCTTTGGTGGATTCCATGCTGCAGGAAAATAGTAGTAACTACGACATAATCTGCTTGAAATGCAGCAATTAATTGCCAAATTGTAGGATACTTGTGACAAAATATTTCTGATAACTCATTATTCAAACTTTCGCACTGATTGTTGGTTCGAGCTTCTCCTTCCAATGTCACCAGATGAACATTCCAAATGGGAGGAGGAAATGGTGGAAGAATGTAGCGAAGTTTCGCTCCAGTTTCGTAGCATTAACACGTCAATATGAACCTGTAACATATGCTATATCAAAGTATTCTTTTACTTCTTATCCATTTAGTGGAGTGATGGAACGTAAAACCTTCATTCCTTCATCAACATCGTCAAGTGTCAAGAAGGCCAATCCATCCATCATACCACAAAAAACTCTGAATTTATCATCATGGTGATATGAGCTTATGAGTCCTAGCTCCTGAATCTACCTCCATGTACTTTGGGTAAGTTAGAAAAAACATCCACGAATTGAAATATGATCTCGAGAAAAATGCGAGCAAATTACAATAAGAAATTTCTAGAACCATAAAAGTTAAAAGGATTTTTTTTCGGTACCCTTTTTCCATGTACTCTTTTTTCTATTATACTCTTTTTTTAATTAACTAATAATTAAAATAAATAATAAAAAAATAATTAATTAATAATAATTAAAAACGTTTTAAGATAATTTTTCAATATTTTATAATTATTTAAAAAAATACTTATTTGGGTCTAGCGATATTTTTAGTTGGTACCATGTTTTATAGTTATTTGGCTATGATTTTATATGTATTTTTAGTTAACTATAGTTTTTTCGGTGTCATTCCAATGTCAAAGGGAACTTTTCTTTTAATCGAAACATTCTCTTCTACCATATACCTTGGATCAATAAAAACACATTTTCTATCTTTGACTTCGTCTGATACCAAATTTTCAAATGTCGCAGTATACTTTTGGAAATTCAAAATAATTACTAAAATATACTTTACATGATACATCGAATGATAATTTAAATTTGTTAAAAAATAAACAAGATTACAGGGTTTTCAACCTAAATTAATAATTTTTTAAAATAATTTAATCATTTTTTAAAATAGTTTAATCCATAATATTTGAAGATAAACAACACTTAGAACAAAATCTAAGAGAGTTAATCATTAAAAAATACCTTGCGGGAATGGGTCCTAATAATCAGTTTTGAGTTGGTTCTAAATCAAGAAACAGTATCTTCTGTAATAGCAGTTTATAAACGGGAAGGAAGAATACATGCCAAAACAACACGACATTAAAAAACCAAAAAAAATAAATATGGCGGGAAAGGAGTTGTTTAGATCAGCTATTGCATAGGATTTTAGTATAATCTTGGAATTGATGAGTAACAAATTAACAGAATAATTTGAAATTCGTGTTTGCTCGGCAACTGTTTCTAACGCTCTTAATGAAATTAACTATTCCTTTAAAAAAGTGTATTGGTTCCAAAAGTATGAATAAAGAAGTTATTGAAGCGAGATATGTTTATTGTAAAGATTATTTACTTGCTGATGATGAAACAATTATTTTGTTGATAAATTTGGTATTAGTTGTTCCACTAGGGTAGTTATAGTAGAAATATAAAAGGAACGCCACCAAGAAAAGAAGTACGAGCAATCAATTTGAAACCATTATCACAAAGAAAACTTCTTAAGTCGCCTTTTTTATATATGGATGCATTGTCCATAACAATTTTCCGAGAAAAATATTAATTGTTTTGAGTTTTTCTACCAAGTTAATCATCACATTTTTGAATGAATCTGAATTGTACGGCTGTCGCTTATATCAAATAATATAAGTCCATTTTTACAAACATCACTTCACACAGAAAAATTCTTTGTTCTTATTGCCCGTACTTCTTTTCTTGGTGGCGTTTCTTTTATACTTCTACCATAACTCTCCTAGACTTTGTTCTAACTGCTTTTTATCTTCAACTATTATGAATTAAATTATTTTAAAAAATAATTAATTTAAGTTGAAAACCCTGTATTACACGATTTTTATCCAAGATTTATTAAAAAAATTTTCTTCTAAATAAAAGTAATTATTATTTAAGTTTCTCATATTATAAGATTCTTATAAGATTATTATAAGATTCGTGGTTCTGCAAAAGAGAATATGTCGCTTATTTTAGGACTCTTCTGTCACTTAAATGTAATTTCTTTGAAAAACAAACTTTTAAAAGAGAATTTAGATAAAATATTTTTATAAAAATAATTTATAACATCGTTAAAAATAATAATTTGTAATCATTAAAGCGGTACAAATTTGTGAGAGATTTTATTTCTCCGATCGAGTACGAACGCGCATCACAGATCACGGGTGCTTATCGACCTGTTTCCAGTATTACTAATAATTGTAAGAAAGTGGTGCTGGCACCTGGTGCATTTTCAACCCCAAAAATGCAACATCAGATTCAGCAGAAGGAGTGCAGTTCGAACCTTACATCTCTCGTAAGGCGACATCTTTCTCCTTCTATCCATCCCACCGATACTGCAACCGCAGCCACGCAGACCGAGTGCTCACACGCATGCTTACTATGCTCAGCCAGTTATTCCAGTCACATTACCAAATCATTTTCAAATCCCTATTTCTATGAAGAATGATGTTTCTCAAAATATATTTTGCCTATTACTTTATTTATTTCTTTATTTTTTTTAATTTATATAAATTTATATAATAATACCGAGGATGTTCCAGAACATCTAATATTATATTATATTTTAGCAAAATTTTAATTTAGAAATGTGAATTATGTTCCCTTTACTGTCACAGACTAAATGTGCAGTTAATATTAAGACAAAATTTCATTAATTTAGTTTAAGATATTAATTCAATAAGAATCCACTTTGTAAAAAAGATTTAAGTCATTGCATTTTTATCATATTAAATTCAACTTATCGACCGATATAAAGAGTACACCTGTGAATGTTGGGGGTCCAGATTCACTCAGACAAATCTATTCCATTCACAGGTAGTTTAAGTCTTCTTAAATCATAAAATAATCTATAAAATTACAAAAAGTGTTGATTCAAGAGATCACATCGATAGGCAATAGACATGGTATTTTCAATATGGGTTATACTGACACCGAACTATTAATCAAAGAATTGAGAGTCGATAAATAATAACTCATTAGAAAAAGAAAATCTAATAACAATTAATAAATAAAAAAAATCGATAAAAATAGAAAAACATCGATTATAAAAGTCATTAGAAAAGACTACTTTGATAGAAGTTTGAATACACAAATAATATAAATTTATAAATCGATAGAAAAGAAACGTTAAATAAAGAAGCTAGTCAAAGCTGAACACTACAGTACTGTTCAATTTAATCAAAAATGCTCTAAAAGCGTTTCTTTGTTTCGAAAACATGGAAATTATACGATTTAACAAAATACGTTGACAGTAGGGGAAAATGGGGATTCGGTCTCAATCGATAATTTATCCCCGGGGGTTACCCGTAACCATGGCAACAGTCACGGTTATCATAGCATTTGAATTATTGATTCTGCACATAAAAAACAAGGCGGGAATTTGAATTACTGATTCTCTAAATAAAACCTGGTATAAAATTCTGGTATAAAACCATGTCAATAGGTTTTACTCTTTCCACGTCAGTCCAGGCTAGCCAAGAGTACAGCCCTGTATTATTCCTCAATTGAACATGTTGAATAATGTACTGCAGGGAGCCTAGGTTAGTATAGGCTATCCCTTGAAACGTCCAATTTATCTAACAATATCACCAATATAAGTATACAATCTATTACATTCATATATGATTATGGTCAACATATTAATACTATGAATATATATGAATATAAACCATAAATAGTCTGTTGCGCAATAGAAAGCAATGTAGTTGCGTAATCATTCAACCTTTTCGACGACTGTGATGCTTTCTGTTATGTATATCAATATATGACTAGAGGTAATTATACTATAAGACATGTACTACATGTATCTTCATCATTGAAAAAATACATATATTACACGATTTTACATGAAAATCATGTATTTGTCTATGTTTTTCAGTATATTATGTTAATTTATTTATATAAATTCATACAAAACCTAAAAATAGTTTGCATACTACATATAGATTACAGCCTAGGACAGCCTACTTAGGCCTAGTGAAGCCTGCCTAGGCTTAGTACAGCCTAGTGCATACCTATAACACATCGATTACATTTACTTTGATGAGTAAAGTTAATGATGTAATATATAACCATAATATAATAATACAAATAGATAATACATAACGTGTAAAACACCAAAGAAACAGTTGAATTGTGCTGAATGTATTGTTATCATATAGTGTTTGTATCTAATATAATATACACATATATAAGATATGTAATGTTTATATATATAATATTTTTAAGGTTGCTAAGATAATGGTTGATGCATTTAGAGTGATTTGTTATGGTTGTTAAGGTAAATTTGAAGGTTTTATATAAAAATACAAGGTTTTCTTTACAAATGAAGGTTGATGAGGTGATTTTTATGGTTGATATGGTAAATGTGATTGTTGATAGTATGGTTGTTAAGTTATATTAGATGTTTCATATGGTAAATTTGGTGGTTGATGATGTAGTTGATAAGGTATATTTGATGGTTGATAGTATGATGTAATGGTTGATAAGGTAGTTTTTTTAGTATTTTCCGTAAAATGAGACTGAAGAAACTGTTGGAAATACGACGACAAACCGAAAACGGACGTCAAATGGATCTGATAGTTGCACTTTGTCGATTTGTCGACTTGTTCTTCTACTACGACGTGTTTGAGACTTTTAAGCCAATCGGCGACGACCTTGCGCTGTTGCTCGAACACTTGCTCTTGGTCCTCACTCAACACACTAAGGATATTCGAATACGAGTCTAATTTGTTGCGCAGCTGCAGGAACTCGTCGCTGTTCAAACATTCAACTCCGTTATCGATTATATCGGTCATATTCATATCGTGATTTCGCAAAAACTTGAGCGCGGCCGCGGAGCAGATGAATGTTGTGTCGAAAAAATCTGATCCCATCGGAAACAGATTGATATTGTAGGAAATCGATGAGAATTTCGAGCAATTGTTCAACAGAATGGTTTTATCGTTCAGTCGGCGAGTGAATAAAACGATTCTGAGATGAAATTTGGTGAACGATTTGCCGCACCTTTTGATATGATTGTATCGATCTTCGATCGTTTCGAATAAGCTGTAGTTGTTTTGATCGACCAATTTTATTCTGGAATGTTCCAAATTTAATGCGACTAGATCGCATTTTTTGATTTGAGCGGCTATTTGTGAATAGAGTTCTTTGTGATCGCGACACACGACCAGACAAACGATTTCAGTTAACGGTTTGATTATCAATTCGAAATACGAAGCCTGGCAATATTCAAAGTGACCGCAACAAACAAAAACAACCGCTTTTATATATGAATCAGTCGGTTTATAAATCAATCGAAATAATTTTATTCCGTCGGGATTGATAAAATAATCTGAATTGTTATTTTCAGTAACCAAAATTGATTTTCTATCAATATATTCTGCTAGAAAGAGACGGAAGTGCTGACTTTTCTTTGAAAATTTCTATTTAAATTTTAAAATCATAATTATAATTTATTGTTTCAAATTCGGTGTTGATTTAACGTTTGATCGATTTTGTCGGCTTCCTCTATTCGGTTCCTCTGCCATTTTGCCGTTATATCATAATGTAACTGACTTATATTATATTTCCAAAAATGCCACCTCTAAACTCTTTCTCAAACAACAAATTCTCAATAAATGAAACTGACTTGAATCCGGGAAATTTATTTCTCAAATTATAACAACTATATCAGTGATAATAACCTCGTATAGATAATATCAACAATATCAGTGTAATAATAATAATCTTAACACATGTCAAACCAATAATAAAAACAATATTACGCTACATACAGAGTCCACAGGCAAAATGAATCATTATCACACCGAACAAATAAAGCTTTTCTTTATCGAAGAGATTTCAAAATAAATCAAAATAATTTACAAATGAAAAATCAATTTCCATTTCACAGAAATCAAAATTACACGAAACAATTCTGATATAGACAAAACAACGATTTTCAATAACAAATCGATCGAATAGATTGCAAGTTCATTACATAATCGGACTGTGTGTATCGGTGTGCATGTGTTGAGTTTATGTGTCTGTGTATGTGTGTATGCATATGTATGTGTGTTTTGAGCGTTACGCAGATGAAATATTGGGCTTTTATATATATAATAAATTGTTATTAAGAGATTTTGAAGTCAATTCAATGAAGCTGGGTTTGAATTTTCAAAAATTTAAAAAAAAGAATTCGTCTTTGCCAAACAAAAAAAATTTTGCGCCAAAAACATCACAATTCGATTTTTTTAATCACAAAAAATAATATACGTTTAAAATACCGGTCAACAAGAAAATTCAATTGATTACAAAAAAAATTTTCATTTCTAAACTGCAAAAAAATTACACCAAATTCGATTAAATTTTTTTTAATTTGGCAACAAATGCCATTTTCTATTTAATGTATTTTTTTAATCACAAAACAATCCATGTGTTCAAACAGATTTTTGATATTTTGCTCTGTGACCTCTATACCCTATGGGCATTCGATATCACTTTGCACTGTAAAACATAACATCTCAATAATCGATATGTGTGCGTTTTTTCGAAAATTTTAGATCATATTCCTACTATTGACATATGTGTTCCTATCTAAGTGCACCAGCACAATTTTGATATTTTGCTTTCTTCGACGTCTATATCCTATGGGTATTCTACATCACTGGAGCGGAGAATTGCTGATTTGACCGAACATTTTTGATAGTTTCAGGAAAATATAAATGAAATATATAATTAAATTAATAAATTAAATATTTAAATAAATAAAAAAAATAAATAAATAAAGTAATTAAAATGATTAAATAAAATAAATAAATTAAATTAAATAAAAAATAATAAATAAATAAATAAAATAAATAATGCAAATAGTTCGAATGAGAGTGAAATAATATTGCCGAGTAAGAGGAGGCAATATTCTGTAAGTTAAAAAAAATTATCAATCAATAATGTTAATATAATTAAACAAATTGTGAGCCTCTCGTCCCGAAGCACTCAACTAATTGCAACTCCTGTCATTCCACGTATTTCGTAATTTCTAATTGCATGTTTGTGTGTATGTACGTATGAATATAATTGCATGGGTGAAATGTTTGTGTATAAATTATGTAATGTGGTGATTATGTGTGTGTGTGTTCAATAAAAATGGAAAATAATGATTTAATTGGAGATGCGTGTGTGTCTGATTAAGGAAAATGTAAAATCTGATTGGTTGTGTCGAGTTTGATGTGTGTGAAGAATTTTGTACTGAGTTTCAATCACAATTTAAAAAAGTTTTTTGGCGAAATGTGATTAAAAATAAAAGTTGAATTTTGAGTTGTATTAAAAATTTTGAAAAAAACAAATAAAACATTTCAAGTTGGAAAATATTTTTTGTCTTCATTTTCAATTCTACGTAAACTTAATAATGATCTTGCTGACAAATTTAAAAATAAACGATGCCATGGTGTTAGCGGCTTCAATGCAAGAAGATGAAAAGATTAAAAGTTTAAATAATGATCAAATTCAAGCGAAACCATTGTTTAAGAAAATGACTATAAATGTAAGCAAGTTGGACATATTGCAAAATATTGCAAGTCGAGAAACGGACAGGGGAGTTTGTAGGCGCCGGCTCTCTCTCTCTGACATTTCCTGCGCTGCCAACCATGACTGTCATTGTTAACAACAAGTCGGTTAATGCGTTAATAGATTCAGGTTGCTCAAAAACTGTTGTTTTGAAAGGGTTGATCAAGGGAAACTCGTTACAGTCAAATGAGCAAAGAATTGTTTTGGCTAATGGCGATGATATATGTGTGGG
>MQRK01235335.1:0-16312 GCA_001938485.1 Girardia tigrina
CGTAACTAAGGTAATCGCGACCGTTGCTATGGTAACCGCGACCGTTGCCATGGTAACCGCGACCGTTGCTATGGTAATCTGGACGGTTGCCATGGTAACCACGATAACCCATACCGTTGTCATGGTTACGGCTAGGGGTGGGTGTAGGCCGAATGCCCATTTTCTCCCTACTTAGGTTGGTCGAAAAATAATGGCGGTTTTTGAGCTTTATACTTTGTTTATCTACTATGATATGTATATATGTTTAAATGTATTAGTGATAGATATTATTTGAAATCTTATACCTAGCAGTATATTCCTATAGCCATTATTAACATATTGCTGTTATTTTTTAGAATATTTTCGGTGCTAAATTAATAATGGAAAAAATTAAAATTCGAGCAATTTTCTTGTACGAATTTAAACTGGGTCGTAAAGCAGTAGAAAAGGCTCACAACATCAATAAAGCGTTTGGCAAGGGAACAGCTTTTGAGCGCACAGTGCAACGATAGTTCCGAAAATTTTCTGATGGAAATGAAAACCTTGAAGATGAAGAAGGTCGTGGTCGTCCAGTTGTTGTGAACAACGACAATTTGAGGAGAATGGTGGAAACAGATCCCCGTACAACAATCATAGAACTTGCAGATGAGTTGGGCATTAGTCATTCAACAGTCCTGGATCATTTAAAACTACTTGGAAAAATCAAGAAACTTGATAAATGGATTCCACATGATTTGAATGAAAATCAAAAGAACCTACGCTGTGAAATTTGTTCTGTCAGTCATCTTCGCAATAAAAACGATACATTTCTTGATCGTATTGTTACCTGTGATGAGAAATGGAACCTGTATGATAACCGACGTCGATCTACACAGTGGTTGGACAAAGATGAAGTACCGAAACACTTTCCAAAACCGAAACTAACACCTCGTAAGGTTATGGTGACAGTTTGGTGGTGTGATGCTGGAATGATCCACTATAGTTTTTTGAATCCAGGTGAAACAATCACAGCGGAGAGGTACTGTCATGAAATTGATGAAATGCATAAAAAATTGAAAACCTTTTGTCCGGGATTGGTCAATCGAAAAAGTCTCAAACTTCTTCATGATAACTTTAGACCTCGTATTTCAAAAGTGACTCTTCAAAAGTTTAATGAGTTGGGCTATGAAACCCTGCTTCATCCACCATATTCACCAGACCTCTCGCTAACGGACTTCTACTTTTTCAGGCATTTGTACAACTTCCTACTTGAAAAAATTTTCAAAAACCAAAATGATGCTCAAAATTCCTCCCAAGAATTCGTCGCTTCGAGTACCGATGCATTTTATGCTGATGGAATAAAACAACTTGTTTCTCGTTGGCAAAAATGTATTGATGCCAACGGTTCATACTTTATTTAATAAACTTTTGTTTTTGTGAATTTGGACGTCTTTGAAGTTTGTGTCCCCAAACCGCCATTATTTTTCGAGCAACCTAATATATTACAATGTTTGGCTATTTGTCTGATCGCGCATCAATTGAAGATTGTTTGACCAAATGCAATAAACTTTCTTCATATCTTAAATATTGAAAAAAATAATAATCGAATGAAAATGATACTTTATTCTATTCTTTCAATTATTTTTACAAAACAATTTAAATGAATGGTTCTCATCCAAAAAAAGATTTTTTGAATCTAACAAATGAAAAATGTAAGAAGTAGCAAAGAGATAAAATGAAGCCAAGTTTCAAAATACATAGTTTTGGAATATTTAAGATTCCAAGTCAACAAAGTTGAATATGTGATAACATGAAGGTTCGCAAAATATAATTCCTTAAAATTCGAAGTATTCATTAAAATTAAGGGAAAAGAGATTTTCGGAGAGCCTTAAATAAATTACCATTAATCGAGTCCATAAAAAGTAAAAGAAAACGTTGCTATTGAAAGGATGAAAGAGAATATGAAACAGGTTTCAACTACTTCTAAGAAATTGTTCGGGACAATATTTGGTGACTTAGACAATGATTCAAAGGAACATGTTCCAAAGAATCAAAATGAAAACGGATACAGAGAAGACATAAAGATTCATTTTATTTAGCAAACCAAAAAACACCTGATTTTAATATACTGATTAAATTTGATTCGTGTGTTGACGATCCTGATAGAATAATTTGGATAGGTTACTGAAATAATGATCAAATTGAAAAAGGATGTCATATATCATGATGGGACATTTTATAAAGTCCCTATGATGTTCTATCTTCTGTATGCATGGTAAGCTAAGGTGGTGTATACATTTTATTTTATTATATTTTTAATTAAAGCAAAAGAATATGGAAATTTAAGTAAAATTGTTAGAGGTATAAAAACAACTAATTCTTGAGCTATCATAACTAAAAAAAGCTTATACTTCAATAATTCATATAAACATTCCTAACACAGAAATTTAAGGTTTTTAATTTCAACTGTCAGAATGCTACTATAATTAATAAATTAATAAATATACAGAATTAATCGCCAAATTAATCAAATAATTTTTAAACATTTTTTACTATTTTATAATGAATTTTTCAGAAAATATATGAGAAAACGATCAAAGATAAAGAACTTTATTTGGTTAAAAAATCAGTAGCAAATATGAAAATATATAAAAATAAATAGTAAAATGAATTTTTTTTATTAAATTATTTATTTTTAAGAAATATAGTTTGACAACATGAACCAATCAGCTGTTTTGGTATAGAATAACAGAGAGAATTCGGAATCGAATTACAATGTACAAAATAAAAATTATACGTAATTTTACCAATTATGAAACTTAGAAGCCTAATTGAACTCAAAATGATGAACGAGTAAAGATTTAAAAGAACCAAAGAAAAGATGTAGATCGCAGATTTACCAGAATTTATCCATATGATAAAAAACAGAAATTTTTATGGAGGATATATGAAACTTAGACTGTACGAAGCGGGTAAAACATAGAAAAAATACTACATGACCTCAAACAACATAGAAAATTAGTTACTTTTAAAGAAAAGATTGATGAAATGATTTAAAGCATTGTATCAAGTAGAGCAGGAGGAGGAGTCAAAAACATTACTGCATTTCTGCAAAGCTAATTCAATTCTATTTCAATAAAATGTGTTTTCTTATTGCAGCAGCACTGAGAGCATTTCATGAGCTCGGAAACAAAGAACAAACGTTGGTGTACTTAGATTATATTCTTATTTTTTCAAATTCATTGAAACGAAATTACGAAATTATCTATATAATTGATCCGGCCGACCTCCAGTTTGCCCTGAAGACCCGTCGGTGGCAGCAGAGGGTTGCATTGGAATTTCTAATAAGAGCTCGGTGTCATCATGTTTGACCCATAATTTTATTATCGATTGAGAGAAATACTTTCAAGAAAAAAGAAAAATGAATCGTTTTTTATTTACATTATAAAAAAATAAGACATTCAAAATAAAAAATTGAATCAAGAGACATTGTTCTCAAAAACAAATCATCATAATAACTCAATGTCTCTAAATTCATAATTCTATGTCTTTCAAATTACTAATTAAAAATCTCTTTTTGGGTTTTTCAAAAAATAATGTCATTTTTTAACCTTAATATTTAAAGACATATATCTCAGCGGAGAATCAACTTTTTTAGTTGAAATAAAAACTGCTGGTATCAATACACTTTTGCCAACATTGCACAAGTTTATTTATTACGGTTGCATAAATCCTGGCTTTCTGGAGGCGATGAAATTGTTGAAGGCAGTTTTAGCATCCCCTTGATTTTTGAAGTATTTCTCCTGGAGGAAAATGTCAAGATGTTTGAAAAAGTGATAATCAGTAGGCGAGAGGTCAGCTGAGTATGGTGGATGACTCAAAGTTTCGTAGCTAAGTTCGTTCAACAGTTGCATTGTCAGACGTGCGATGTGTGGCCGAGTGTTGTTGTGGAGAAGAATAGACCCTTCCTACTGACTAATGCTGGTTGTTGTTGTTGGAGTTTCTGGTTCATTTTGACAATGTCCTGACAGTATTTCTCTGCCGTAATTGTTTCTCTTGGATTTAGGAAGCTATGATAACACCTGCTGCAGACCATCAAATAGTCACCATCATCTTTTTTGATAAAATTTCGGTCTCGGAAAGGGTTGCTGAGCTTGATCCTGGTCCAAACATTTAGAAGAACGTCTCCGATTGTCGTAAAGAAACCACTCTTCATCACACTTTACAATTCGGTCCAGAAACGATCATTCTTGTTCCTCAGAAAAAGTGAAGACGATGCCTCAAAGCGACGCATTTTTTATTATCATTTAATTCGTATAAAATCCATTTATCCAGTTTTTTTCGACTTCCCAATGTCATGTAAATGGTTTGAAATTGTTCCTATCGTGACACATAGTTCCTCCGCAAGCTCTCGAACTGTTGTGGATTTGCTCCTACCAGAGTCTTCAAATTTTCATTTTCAATAGCAAGTTTCCGTCCACTGCCATCATCATCTTTGAAGATCTCATCTCCTTCTTGAAATTTTTGAACCAACGTTGCAACATACGTTCGTTTATTGTTCCATCGCCGAATGTACCGTTGATATTACGGGCTACCTCCGAGGCTTTGTGGCCAAGTTTGAATTCATATTAAAAGGATTGCTCGTAATTGCGCTTTTTGCATATTGACAACTATTTAAATAAAGACGTTATTTTAAAGCTAATATTTAAACAAAGTATCATTGAAATATAGAATTTTTTATAAGCTTTAAAATTATGTATAAAACATAAATAAATGATAAAGATTTATTTCAAAACATGATCAAAAATCAGGACCATTCAAAAAATGACATTATTTTTTAAACAACCTAATAAAATGATTGCCAATCGATAATTTATATCTTTCAAATTCATTAAACTCATTTATCCGAGAAAAATTTAAATCGAGTAAACAATTGTCAAATTCTTTTAAGTCAATAATAAAAAAATTTTAATTATTTATCAATTTTAAATCAGCTGTTGTGCTTCAGTAATTGAAGGACAATTAATAAAAACAACATTTGTAAAAAATTTATTCACAAAACTTAACTTTATTTAATTAAAGCTATATTGATCTAGACAAGTTTGAATTAATAAATAAGTCTTGTGACATTGAAATGTTTTTATCGTGAGTTTCTTTTCTGAAACTGAAAAGACCGACTGCTTAGTGACAATTAAAATTGATGAAATGAACTTGGACTCTAAATATAAATCGTCGTGCAATTCCGATTATATTTCGTCTCACTCGGTCCAACAAGATAACAATTCTACCTCATCCATTATCAATTCGATCGATCAAGAATTATTAACTACGAATCATCACACCTTCCGAAACCTGTCAGAAGTGACGAACGGATCAGCGCACCCCACATATCTAGGTGCGATTGGGAGAATTGGCCGACTTTCAGAGGATGGGCCTTCGACCAGAGGAGACCACTAAAATGAAGCCGTCGGGATCGAACCTAGAGACCGTCCCAACCACATTAGCATAAAAACATTAAACGACAAACCAAATTCAAAATGATTCGTAAACATAAGTTTCGTTTCAAATATAGAGATTAATATTTTGTTTGAGAGAGCACTCAAACTAGCAGAAACAAATAGGATTACTTGATGGGTATGTAAAAATAGAGATCATGAATTGTGACCAAGTCTCTATTTTTACTATAGGACCAAAATAGTCAAGAAGGCTAAACTAGTTTAACTCACGATATATATATCACGATACGATATTGAATTAGGCTACCTTAGTGACTGTAATAAAATAGAATAATAAGAGTCCAATAGTAAATAATATCAAGGAAAACACTTTAATCAGCCGAAAAACTGTATAACAAATAAATATTGTAATTAAAGTCATCCAATTAAAATAACTTTAATCAGTCCAAAAAAACTGTATAACGAATAAATAACGTAATCAAAGTCACTTTGGGGATGTCACCGGTAAGTAAGTAATTCAGTGAGTATTTATTCCGTACGACAAATTACCATTATAAAATACTTCTGCCAAAAAAAATTCGTAGACAATAAATGTCTTTTGTATTAATTAATTAATTTGTGAATCGATCACAGATTTGAATTCATATTCAAATATGAATTATAATAAGATATAATAACTTGATAACGCAATCGTCTTTCCATTTTCTTTTTTTTCTGTCTTTAATTTTCTATAATCTTTATGACAATTTTCTTTTTTTGACCTTTAATTCCTTTACTTCTTTGGTAATCTCATAGATTACCTGACATAAAAGTCAAACAAAAAAATAAAATAAAATAAAATTACAGGGACTAGTGAAAAGGACACAAGTGATGTACAATAATAAAGGTGGAAGGAACATACGAACGAAAATATATACACGTAAAAATATCGAACACCGTCTGTTTACTAAAGTGAGCTAACGAAGCCGTCGGGATCGAACCTAGAGACCGTCCCAACCAGATTAGCATAAAAATATTAAACAACAAAACAAATTCAAACTGATTCGTAAACATAAGTTTTGTTTCAAATATAGAAATTAATATTGTGTTTGAGAGAGCACTCAAACTAGCAGAAACAAATGGGATTAATAAATGAGGACGGAACTGAACTGAAGATCAATCATTTAGCGTATGCAGATGGCCTTTGTCTCATGGACAAAGAATATAATGAGTTAACAAGAAATTTGTATATTTCAAACAGTGTTCCAGCAACTGGGTCTAGAGAACAACAAAAAAGACCAAGATTATAAATCTAAATAGTGACTCAAAAGTACAAATGGCAGGTGGGGAGATGATGTCAAGAATCAAGTTAAGGATCAAGTTCAGTTACTTTGGATCAATAATATCTTCTTACGGAACTTGTGAGATAGATATCAGAGAAAGAATAAGGAAAATATACGGCAAACTACGAATTATGATTCCTATTCTGATGTGTCCAAAACTAACTATCCGAAGCAAGTGAAAATTGATTGAGAGATGTATATGTTTGAAAATTTGTAGATTACAGACATATTGGTAAAGAAACTGGAGAGCCTACACAATTATGGTAATCTCCTGGTGTTGGGGATAGGGAAGGATCAGAAGATCAGAATGGATACCATGACAATTGAGTTACCTCGCCCAATCGAAATTCTATCGAAGAGACGGCTCCTGTTCCATGCTTTCTTAGCTACTGGTAATGAACCGATGATCCTAAAAAGAGTCATTGATTCCTCACTGTCAGATGGTAAGAAAATCTCATGAAGAAAGAAGCAACAAATCGATATGGAATGGCTTTTTGGATAAATCGCCTCCCTCGATAATTGTTTTAAAAATAATTCAGCAGGAAAGCGCTCCACTCAAGATGAAAAATAGGATCAACTCAATAATATGTGAGAGGCGCATAATTAGGCGGAGATCATAAGACCTGTCAAAACTCATCAGACAGCAGAGGAAACTGTTTCAGTGTTCATACGAATCTTGTTTCAGGAAATTTGCAGAGCAAGCAGAATTGAATCGACACGAGAACCAAGATCACAGACCAAGAGTCCTTCAAGAAGAAGAACTAGAAGGATTCGATTGCCATCTATGCCGAGAGAACTACAAGACCAAAGGATGGCTCATCAGATATCTCAAAACAGCGCACAAGATTGAAGAAAAACAGTTATTCCAAATATGTTCGAGCAGAACCAATCAGTCGATACAATCCGAAGAAGGGAATCAACCACTGAACGCGATATCAGAAGACAACTTAAGTCAAGGACCAATCGTCGATCCAAATGCTGCTTCAATAGTAAAGTCAGAAGTGAGTCGTTGAGAAACCCATCTGGAATACCGCCTTACAGAACTTTCAGATACCCATTTCGAGGATGTGTAAAGTCCACGCACACAGTCAAAGGAATACAGAATCATGGGACTGCAACCCATGACTGGTCGTTTCTCACTGGATTGCCAAAGAATGCACGAAGTGAAAGGCTAACTTCCCCGTAGAAGGCTTATCGGGGACTTAAAGACTTATTTAGTTTGGATCGACCATCTAAAGAACATATAGGCTCAATACCATTCTTGAAGAAGATTCGAGGCCCATATAATTTACAACCTAATAATTAAAAATAGAGATGTTTAATCAATTTATTGTTAATCATTAAAACATTCCTAAAATTTAAGTAATCAATTTTTTAAGAGTTACCCAATTTAAATGTTTTAATCATTGTACATAAATTATGTTTAAATGTTATTTAAATCAAATTAAATATTATAAATAAATTAAAAAAATATTGACAATTATTTTTATAAAAACAATGCGAAAGCCATTTTAAAATTTAACACATTATTTCTTATAGAAATATATAAATAAATATCATTAAATAAATAAGGAAATATATTAATTAATAATTACATCATATTTGTGTATTTTCTTAATATATTTGTTTTAATTAGAAAATTAATTAATTATTAATTAATCACAATTCAATAATGAAAATATTTTTCCTCTTTTTATATATGGTTTTCGTCTTATCGAAAAATGTTCGAATTATTAATTTAATTTATTTCTTTTATTTATTTTTATTTTTGCGTTAGGAATGCGATGGAAATACGAATCCCATGAGAATTCATTTTTACTTTTCTCGAAATTTTAATAAAAACAAATTTACAAAATATCATCAAGTGATTTTATTCTTTTACCATCAAAAATGTTATTTGGATCATGTAATTTTTCAGATGAACGTCTTCGAAAAAGCCGCAGAACGTTTGATAAAATATATTTCTCCAATTGTTCCAGTAAAAGAAAGTCTCCAAATAACTCGGTTAATATTTTGCTTTTATTATGAATAAATTTTATGAAAATTGTTTGTAGAAATTGTATAAATGATCGATATTTCGTCAAGGGTGAGTCAAAGATATGTTTAGAAGGATGTGTGAAAGAAGAAACTTGTCTTGGAATACCTTTACCAGATGTTCTTTTTAAAGTTAGACATTTGATTTATGTAGACATTGATCATTTTAAAACTCAATATAGACCTGCTATAAGCAACAATCGACTGATAACAAGATAGTTGTTGATATACGAGAAGATAGTAACCCTCTGAAGACAGATCTTTTGATTATGGTGGAAATGAAGAAATGCGAGGGTGAACCAATTGCGCTTTCTGTCTACTGCAAGTATGATCAAAAGAATAACAGGTATTACTATATTTTCAGAAAAATATAATTTTATGAATGATATTTGAAGACCAATTGTCGGAGCAATGACAATTTGTGAAGGAAAGTTATATAGGTTTAATGAAGAAGATTTTATCAGAGTTATGGTGCATGAAATCATTCATATATTGGTAATTTTGAAGATTTTAATTATATATAAAATTTAATAATAATAATACCATTTATATTATTATATTTCCGTATTTTTATGGAAATAATAACAATTATATTTTTTATGAAATTTTTATATTTTTTTTATAAAATAATGTAGTACACATAATGTAGAACTCTTTCTTGAAAGATTTATGTAAAAAATAATCTTTTAAAGGGTTCCATTATCTGTCTATGTTTCTTAAAATATAATGAAAATAATTAATTAAATAAATATTTCATTGAATATTCTTTTCCTCCGTTCTTTCTTATGTAATATATTCCTGCAAAATATTTTTATTTATTAATTTCAAATCTTTTTAAAGGGATTTCTGACCTTTGAACCTTGGAATTTTCAATATCCAAAATATGATATTACCATTCCGGCATCTGTAAGTTTACTTACTCCTTACGGATATCAGAACAAAACAATAACGTCTTTGGCTGTACCAACACTTTTGGTAAAAAAACTTATTTATATATTTATTATTTTGTTTTTCTTATGATTTATACAGGAAGAAGCTCGACGTTTTTTCAACTGTTCCCGTCTGAAAGGTGTATATTTGAATGTCAATCAATATGGGAAACCGGATGCTCATTTTGAACAAACGTCTTTTTATGTAAATTTAAAATTTTTTATTAATAAAAATGATAAAACTCAATTTAACGAATTAGGGAGATATAATGATACCGGAAATAAATCAGCAAATTAATGCTTCTTTTCGCATGAGTTTAGCTTTGTTGAAAGACACTGGGTAAGACTGTCTAGACCAATTTCTATTTTATTGCGAAAATCATTCAGATGGTATCACATTAACGTGTCAGAAATTCCAGAACCTTTGTTTGGAAAAAACTTTGGATGTACATTCTTAGAAAATGGATCCTATGCAAGTATTTTAGAAATGAGAAAACAGTAAGTGTCAATGTATATTTATTTATAATATCGAGTCTTTTAAAAGCTAATTTGATATTTTTGAAAAATAATTTTGTTAAAGCTTTTTTAAAGAAATGGATTATCGAATATGTTTCGAATCTATATGTTTGTTAGTTTTATAAAAAGTTTAAATGAAATTATTAAGAACATTGAGACAATTCTCATTCGAATTTTTATTACTATCACAATTAGAGTCATTACAACTCTCAGAAGATCTTTCAACATTTAACATCGCTCTAATTCGTTTTATTATTTCTCTCTTTAATCATGATTATTCGAACAATTTTTCTAAATCTTTTTAAAATATTTAATTTCTAAAAATATTACTTAAACCATTTCTTAATAAAAATCTAAAATAATAAGAATGTCATCAAATTGTTAAATATGAATTTAATTTAAATTTTATTAAAAAAATAATAAACTTAATTTTAATTATTAATTTCAAAAATATAAACTCATCAAATTATTATTTTAATTATGTTCGAATAGTCAATCACTTTAAATTAAAAAAATACCAATTTCCATCTGGGTGGGAGAATCACCATTCTAAGTTTAACATACTTAAATTACCATACAGTATCAATACATTTACGCATTCCAACAATTTAAAATATTCCTCACAGAAATGATTTATTTATTTATTATAATAATTTAAGATATTATTGGATAAAATGACAAAATGTTTGTGTGAGAGGTGTTAGTAACATCAATTTCAGAAATCATTTTTACTCTATTTATATATTTATTATAAAAATTTTTTTTAATTAACAATTAATCCACCGATCTCTATTTTCTAATAATTTTTGTAATAAAGTTGTAATATTTAATTATATTAATTTATTCATATTTAATTTTTAATTTAAAATTTTAATGAAAATATTTATGACAATTATTATTTTACGTATATTTAATTTCTAAATTTTTTGTTTATTTTAATCCTTTAATACTGTTTTTTTATTATTTTGTTTTTCAAATTGTTTTAAATTTGTGTTTTGAAATAAAAAACATTTTATAATATTTTTACTAATTTTGAAAATTTCGACAATACATTATACTTAATATTTAATTATTTTAATCGTATCCTTGTTTAATTTAGAATTTGAAAAATAAATTTTTACAAATAATAATAAATTTTTTAATAGAATTCAAATTTTGATTAAAATTTTTATTTTAAAACTTCTTAATTAGATCTGTTTTGTTCAACTCATTTTTCTACTAAAATAATATTTTAATTCAAATAAATGTATAAAGAATATTTCAAATTCATTTTTAAAATATTTGTGTCATTATAATTAATTTTTTAAATTTTGAATATTTATTAATGGGTTGCAGTGGCTTATTAATAATGATTCGTAGAATTTCTGTTTTAAATATTAAAATCTTTAATTAAAGTTTTTAAAACATTTTAATAGAAAACAAAATTCTGAAACATGTTCAATAATCCATTTCTTAAAAAAGATTTAACAAAATTATTTTTCAAATATATTTATAATTAAATTAATTAATTTAAATAGTCAAAACAAAATCGAATAATTTTATGACATAGATTATACAAAATTACATCTGAATTTTGCAAAAAAATATTTCGATAGTTAGTAGAGATTATTTATAATTTTATCATTCATAAAAAGGATTAGTAACGTAGGGCTCACTGGAAAAATATCCAAATTTAAATATTTTTAATCTAGTAAATATTGGTATATGTGATAAAAATTTTAAGTAAGATGTAAAATGACCAAAAACAGCATAAAAATTTTGAAAAGTTGTATAAAAGCATAAATTATTTATACTATTATATATATTTATATATAATTTTCATACTTAAAAATTGTCTGTTATTCTGGAATTCGACAGTGTCGACAGAAATTTTATATTTCAGAAATAGACCCGACCACTTAAAACGGTTGTTGAGCCCTAATGTATAGGTTAGTATACAGATATACTTCTGAGTAGAACAATGTAGAATCTTATTTACTTAGCGGATACATGGTTTCATGGAATAAGTCATAAACCATGGATAGTCGACCAGAAAGCTTCATAATTTTTTGCGTTATAAAGTAAATTTACAACAACATTGAAATTAGATTTCAAACAATAAAATAAAAAAACATAACAATATTCCCTGTACGATAATTATCATACTTTTATAAAATATTTCGGACAACTTTATATTGAAATAATGTCTCTTCTTCTTTTAGGCGCCAGCTACCTTCAGCGCCCTTCCAATTTTGTCCTCATATAATACAAAATGAAACTCATTATTGTAAATTGTGGCTGCCATTCGTTGTAGACATTTTGTCACTTCTTAAAAAAGGTTTTGTTAACACGAATCGCATAAATTCACAGAATTTGAACAAATTTGATTATATATTATTTGTGCCGGTTTTGCAGGTAAATATTCATGTGTTGTGAAATGTTTCGTAAATTGTTTTTAGGAAAGAAATGTCGGCCACAGAAACATTATAACATCATTTTGTCTTTTCATATCGATTATTGGACTTCAGATTTCGAAAAGATATCTGTTGTAAAAGAACTGAAAAATTGTTGAAAAATAAATTTTTTTATTTATTTAATGTTTTTTTTTATAATATTACTCTTTACTGTTCAAAATATTTATAGTCGAAATTATCTTTCCATTTAATGATTTAAACCTAAGTGAAAATTGCAATATTTTTATATATAATATATAATATATAATACCGCGTTCTGCATATTACAAACTATGGCTTGTAATAAATTTTTAACAAAAAAGCGATTGTGGTTTGTAATGAGTTAGTGGCATGTATATATTTTTAATTAAAAAATTATTTTTAAAAAATTAATAAAAATTTAAATAAAATTTCATATGTTAGAATTATATATAATATATTACTTTAAAATATCAACAATAAGCATAGTAAATATAATATCTTATAACTTCAACAAATAAGTCTAACGATAAATAACAAAATTTATTCAAAAACAATAGTTTCATCACGCAAGTCAACATCATCGCCAAATCTCTCCAATTCACGGACTGGTTCCGTTATTTTTTCCGAAGTATTTTTAATTTTCTCAGCATAAATTTGATTTTTATAAATTGAAGTTTCTGAAAAGCTTTGACCAGGCATTAAATATGATGCAAGAAGACCATTTTGTACTATCTCTGGGGTTACCATGGTCCATGCTTTAGTAATCTGTAACTTCATCGATTGTATGTTTGGTTAGATTTCCATGCATGTTTCTTACCATTCTATATTCAATATAGTTGTTGATTTCTTCTCTTAAATAATATTTGAATGACTTATTTATGGCAATGTCCATTGTGAGGAATATTTGAAATTTGGTATGTTGAAATTGGTATGTTGAATTTTGTATGTTGCGTTTAGTATTTGGAAATGTGTTTCTCCCATTAATATTTTGGATGTTCACGATGAATAGTTATTCAACCATAATTTGCATTTTAAATTACAGCATAATATATTTAAAAAACTCTAAAAATATTAAATCGTTTCAAATTTTAATATTAAAAATTTAAATAAAGTAAATAACTTTAAACTAATTTTTAAATTGATTAAAGTAATGTGTTTGTTTCTTTAAATAAAATCATTTTTAAATAAAATTAATAAGTATATAAAATTATTACTAAAATTATAAAATTAGAACTTTAAAAATAAAATCTGAAAATAATGAAAAAAATTTCGAATAATTGTTTATTAAAAACATTAATGAAAATTTATCAATTTAGAACGATTTCAAATTCTGCAAGCTTGGTTGAGAGTAGAGGTGGGCACGTTTCGCGTTTAAACGACTGTTTAAACGTTTTCAATTTTTAAGACGTTTAAACGTTTAGCAATTTATAAACGAGCGTATAGTTTGTAAGTTCGTATTTTAAAACTCACGATATGAGTTATATTTTTTGAAACTTTTATCACGCTATCTAAGGCCTATTCATTCGTATAGAACACATTGTCCCAATCTATTGATCTTTTACCATATTGAACATCTTACCATCAAGTATTTTTAATATACTAAATAAAAATTATTACTAAGTTAATTAAAAATAGTAATTTAAAAATTGTTATATTCATTCTTAAAGAGGTGTGCATGTTTAGCGTTTAAATGGCCGTATAAACATTTTTGGCTTTTAAAACGTTTAAACGTTTAGCACTTTCTAAACAAGTGTATACTTATTAAGTTTGTATTTCAAAACTCACAACAGGAGTTATTCTTTTTTGAAACTTTTATCAGGCTACCTCAAGCCTATTCATTTGTAAAGAACACATTGTCCCAATCGATTCAGCTTTTTCGTGGTGTTTGTACAATTCACCCGTGCTTGGCTCTGTTAAACCAAATTGTTTCTTGTGTCATGCGCATTTGACTTGACACAGCTTTAACTTTATTTTCGGTAAGTTCTGAAAATTTCAAATAGTCTTTATCTGAGTGAATTTATAAATCTTTTTTCTTTGATAGAATTTCTCCAACGCAATAGGTTCATTATGCGTTTTAATAATTTTATATTACTATGTAATATAATCATATTAATTTAGAACTTTACTTTTATAGAAAACTAATAGGTTTTTTAAATATAAGTTCTTTTCTTTTCTTTTAAATTTTTTACAAGGAAAGATGCATTTATCAAAATTCAATAGATTCATGCATTTGATTTATCTTAATCCTTTTTCATTATTTTAATTTTCAGTTAATTTTTATTTGTTACTTAATTGAGTATATTAATTTATTATTGATTATTAAATTTCAGAAAAAATAGCACGAAAGAAATAAAATTGCTCCATGAATGTTTTTTACTTTTATGTGAAATGCAGAAATTATTAATCTGAAAAGAAATTATTGTTCTTTCCAGTAAAACTGAAATGTTTACTGCATATTTTTTAAAACTGATAATTGTTTTAATGAACTACCAATTATTTTTTAAACTTTATTTTATTTAAAATTATTTTGAAAATTTCATGTAGATTTTTCTGTACATTCCCTGAGTGTTCAATTTAGAATATCTCACCTATCGTACAGATAAAATAATAATTTAGCGTCGATAGAGATGTAAATAAACTTGTTTCTACGAAACCTGTCCATGTTTTTCACTACTTGTTTTGATTTAGCGAAACATCAACAGGAAAACAAATCAAACAGTTTCTTTTTATTAATTATTTATTAATAGACTTCCCAATTGTTGGACATTTTTACTTTAAAGAACTAAAAGAATTTCAATTATGAAATAAATCGATTATTATTTATTGATTGTTTTAAGATTGAATTAATTTTGAATTTGTAAGTATATATAATGAAATATATTAACTTTTTAAATATTTAAAACTAGTAGAGAAAAAAGTAGACAATTTTTAATTATAACAATTTTTAAATTAAGTCTTATCTTACTGCGTTTTANAGACATTCTCTAAGTTTTTCTGTTATGTAGAAATAACTTCCCTTAGTTTTCATTATCTGATTGAGCTGAAATTTCGCTTATTTCCCATAATGTTTTATTTATAATATAAAGAAAAATTTACTAATTAATTAATCTAAAATTATCGAAACACTAAAAAGGAATTAAATCTATATGAAATGAAATCCAGATCATAAAAGCGAATGATAGTTGTGGGAAGATTCCATCTTCAATTGGATTGAATAAAATAATTGATTCAATAAATTGAAGACGAAGACACTTTTTTTAAAATGTGTATTTTTATTTAAAACAGTACATTTAAACAACATCATTTTTAATCTTTTATTTTAATTAATATATTTAATTTAATTTAAATAAGTAGGCGTTAATTATGCCTACATACCTCCCCATCCAGATGTGGAAAAGTTGGTAAGATAAANGCAGGCTTGGTACGGTCGATTGAGATATTAGTTTCTTTTCCATGTCTTTGAATTGTGATTACTTTGTTATTGTCTGATCGTCGCAGTACATTATAGGGACCTTCGTAGATTGGTTGAAGTGGCCGGCGGAGCTCAATCCTTACCCAGACTTGTTTATACTAAGCGAATAATTTTTTCGCTAAATTGTATTTTTTAGATAGATTTTTTAGAAATTCCTACTAGATAATAATTAGTATATTATTTTCTTCATATAACTATTACAGTTAAATTA
>MQRK01235337.1:4506-29568 GCA_001938485.1 Girardia tigrina
TATATATTATTTAAAGAAATATATATAAATATTTATATATTATTTAAATTATATTATTAAATTTGACGCTTTCATTCGCGGCGTTTTGTCGTAGATCCGTAAAAAACAAACAACGGAACATCGTCGATATTTGGTATTTATAAACGCAAATCAGATTTTAATTGAAAGAATCATGAAATAAGAAACTATGAACATTTATTCACGAAACAAACGATTTATTTAATCTTCTGATTCTAATATTAGAAAATGTAATTTCGTTAGCGCAACTGAATAAATGAATAGCGGTCAGTCGGCATGCATCGAAAGGTGTGGGTTGATTTAAATAAATTTCTAATATTAAATATATCTGAAAGTTGAATAATAAAAAATCAATTATTACCAATCAATATAAAAAATAAATAGATAGTGCTACAATAAATCTGTCACAAAATATCATTTTTTATCGATATTATATCATTTCCAAGCCATTAGTATAATTTTCCAAATCATTTGCATAATTTTTTAAATATTTAAAAAAAAGAATATAATTTTTTTTCATTTTAACTTGAGAATTTTTCATTTTTATAAAATATTTATATATTTTATTTCATGTTCACTTTTTTACTTAAATGTAAATATTTTCGCTTCTTAATTTTATTGAACTACAACTGCTTACGCCCATGTCTTAAATTCATATCTTACGGTAAAATATGAAGACCAAGAATATTAAGATATTTCTTATTACACCACAAAAATAAAACTAATAAACATTTCAAAATATATTAAGTTGAGTCACAAATTACTTCCGTTTTTTTTCATAAATTTATTTTTCAATTACATAAAAAAATAAAAAGTAATTTAAAATGTACTCTCCATTATGACCTGTTCCAATCTTGTTCTCAACTTATTGATTCCTTCCTCGTAAAACTTGGCCGATTTGAAGTGGAAGAAGCCAAGGACAGCCTCATTCAGTACCTATCTGAGTCAAAGAATTTTCCATTAAAAAATGCTGCAAAGAGCAGAAAAGATGATAATCTGTCGGAGTAAGGTGAGGCGAGTAAGGTGGATGAGGTAAAACAGACCAGCCAAGTTTGAGAATTTTTTCTTGAGTTACCCTCACTGTATGTGGTCTTGCATTATCGTGCAGCAGAATGACGTTTCTACGGTTGACGAGTGCAGAGCGCGTCTCCAAAAGTTTTTTCTGTAGTTTTTGAACATACACATCTGCAGTAACCGTTTCATTCCTGTTTAAGTACTCATAGTGAATGATCTCTTGGCGATCCCACAATACACACAACAAAATTTTCTTTCCATGAATGTTCGCTTTAGGATCCAGTAGAGGTGGTTGACCTTTATCAAGCCACTACCTTCTACGGACGATGTTCTTGTAAGTCATCCATTTTTCATCACCTGTGATAATATTCTTCCAAAAAGATTCATTTTTTAGCGCAATTTCCATACTGACAATTGCGATTATTAATTGGTTATTTCTGTGTGGATGTGTGTCCGCAGCTTTAAGTCGTATCTCCTCCTCAAAGAAGCAATATCGAGGGCTAATTCCAAAAGCAAATATGTTAAGCAAGTTCGGAGGATGATTGTGGGCCAAAAAATTCCCGGATTTCCTTCCTGGATTTCCAGGAAAAGCCAAAAAACCTCGAAAAAATGCAGTTTTTGGCCTATATCTCGGCAACCAGACCACTTAGCGACTTGAAACATTTACCAATCGATTCCTGCAATAATTTAGAACAATATTGCCGAAGAAAGTTTTCAAAAATATCCTTTCGTTCGGTCACAAAAAATAATCATAGTCAAATACTGAGATAAACGTTTTAATAATTAATAGACAACTATTAATTTCATATGGATTAATTAATTAATTTTATATGGATATTGTTTACTTGTAATAAATGATATAAACTGATATAAACGTTTTAATATTTGGGCACCGAATAACATAAGGAAATTGCGCTTAAATTGTCACTAGACTTTTTATTAACTTGTTTTCTCTTGAGGAGACATGTGGCACTCAACATCCTATCCGCTTTATTGTGTTCACTCAGATTATGGGGTACCTATTGTCCCAGTTTGCTTACTTTCCCCAATTTCTCTGGAAAATTTGGTGGCAAACAGTTGATTGTGACGTATTAAGCTTCTCTGCTAACTTTCTCGTTGTATGGCGTGGATTTTGTTCCAATATTGACTTCAAAATATCCTCATCGAAGTCTGAAGGGTGACCCACCCATTGGTTCGTCTTTCAAGGTCACATCTCCAGAACAGAATTTGACAAACCAATTTCTTACAGCCTGATCGGTTATCAATCCCCACCATACATACTGCATATTTTTGGGCCGTAGAAGTAGCGCTATTGTCTTATTTAAACATAACATGGCGTAAGTGTACTTTTTGATTCTCCATTTTAAAGGTGAACAAAAAATTCAACGTAACACGCACAACGCTGGACAGCTGTTTAAAGACTAAGTAAAGTCCTACCTGCGTCACGAAATACAAAAATCCCGTGTCTCGGTAACCCGTTGTATGTGTAAACAATAACAATAGATACCGTTTTCCTGGGCGGAAGATATTTATAACTCAACCTAATATTTTTACTGCCATATCGTTCTCCAGTTACCGCTTTTGCCATATTCCACAGTATCCGCATCATATATTATATATAACAATTACTGCGATCTTACACATGTCATAATCTTTGAAAAGCATTTTCTATTGGATCAAGCATATAGAGGGATAACAATTTCAGAATCAATTTAAACCGAGAAATGATTCCCTCAAGATCACTTCTCCTATGGATTCTTGCATTGTCCATTAGGATCATTGACACTCGTCAGTGTTCCCTTGAATTCAAAATAAATTGACGACTTCAGTTAGAAATACGGAGCAAAAAATAATCACATTTAAGTAAAATTTAATGAAAACAAATAAGTATTTTTAAAAATTGTATTTATATTTCAAATCTGTTCAAAATCGAAAATTCTCAAGTTCAAAAATAATATTTTTTAAATATTTAAAAAAATACACTAATGGATAGGAAATAGAGCTAATGGCGTTTCACATTTGTAAGATTTGAAGGGTTGGAGCAATTCAACAGGGGTATATAGAGTCAAAGTTAGGTAAAACTGAGGACAAACTTTGTATCTTTTAAAAAGTAATCCAATGGAGGAAACACGATAAACTCATGTTATACTGTTGAGTATTGAAAGACAGGAATAACGCCAAATACATGAAATTCAGTTAAACGATCTACAGAGAAGAACAACTAAATTATTAATAGAACAATTGGTGTCGTCAGCCAAAACAGTTCTTATAAACTCAATCTACGATTATTTTGATTTATTAACGAATAATTAATCTTAATATTTTGTTTGTCTGCCAATTTCAAAAAAGCTTCGAAAAAAGAATATCATGAAAAGTGATCATCTAAAACTGAATTTGAGAGTTTTCTTCATGTTAAACAATCTGTGTTTCACAATGAAGAAAAGTTAAATAATAGAGAGAAAATTGGAAAAAAAAACAATTGCATTTATTAATTAGTAAAAATAATAGAACAAACAAAAATTAAAAGAAAATTTCAAGTTTCTGAAATTTGATTCAAGTGTTAACATTCTAAAGTTTCTGAGTGCATCCCCAAGCAAAAATGTTAACAAAACATATTTACAATTGTTCAACTTCCTTTTCAACTTAACTAATCCAAATTACTGCTTAGGTAGAAATAAAAAGACTTATTATAAACATTAACAACTTTGCAACCGCATCCAAACACAATATACTTAGAGAATCACCTAACAAACTTCAGAGAATTCATTATAAAATCTGTTATTAGACCTTATATATATATACATTTATTAAGTTGTCAAGTATGAAATTTAGAGGCATGATTACAACAAATTCAAATAGTTATAATTGGACAATGACTTAACATTTTATTTCTCAGGTTTTTTGTTGGATTGTTACATATCTTAGCTATTGAACACATCAATAAAATTAATTAAAATTATTGATAATTTGTTTTAATAATCAATACTTTTAAAAAAGAAAAGGCAGAAATTCAAAATAATATGAAGTATGAATTCTTACGTGAAACCTCAGCATCATAAACCATGCGAAAAATCAATATTGTGTTTGGATGCAAGGCTACTATGCAGTAGAGAGTCTCAAATTGGGTCAGGAAATTCTTGAAGGGTAATTTTAACCTCAATAATGAGTCTCGGGTTTAACCAGGAACATAGATAGACAATGTCGAACTGAAGGTAACCGTAGAGTATGATCAATCACAAAGAGCTCATGATTTATTGCTAACGTTTGATGTTACAAAGCAAACAACATTGAATCACTTGGCTCAATTGGTAAACTCAAGAAGTTGGATAAGTGGATTCCACATGAGTTGAATGAAAAGTAGAAACAAAAGCGGTTACATGCTTGGTTGATGATGCTTTCTCGTTATAAATGTGATCAGTTTTTGAATCGAGTTGTCCCTTGTGATGAAAAGGGAATCAAAAAATGAAGCACCAAAACACAGTCCAAAGCCCAACGTTCAAATTTCTAGCACACGGAGCTTCATTCTGATGACTGTCGTGATTGAAATTTGTCAGGAAAAGAAAAGTGAATTGAGAGAATAAAGTCGAGTTTTGTCGGGGAAAAAATGCAAAAGTTGATGCACAAGTTCGAAACGAGTCGATATTTTAAATGAGAAAGCAAGCGAAGACGTTTTGAAGGTTGAACAAAAATGCAATGAAATAAGAGCCTAATTACGACAAACAGTCGAATTTGATTAAAGGAATTCCGCTTTTTGGGGTTGTGGCTTGTATGAACCAACCAAAATTGTTGAAAATCTATTCTCTATGTTTAATAAGTGTAAATCACGAAACATAATTTATGAATCTCATTCACATTTTCCAGAGCTGTTAACACACTCGTAGTTATACCATCTCCTTTCTAATAAATGATTACAATGCCGTTCAACGGTAATTATAATTTTTCATATCTCCGAAGATGACAAAAAAGATTTTTCTGATGAAAGATTGAAATACTGAGACTCCGTCTGAACCCCCTTCAAGGTGCTATTATTTACTACAATTTTCAAAAAAACCTAGGATCTCACCACCGAAACAGATCCCCACAACCGCGCAACTGCGGACACTTTAACTTAACCACCTACAACAATCCCCCTATTCTCCAGAACTTGCCCCTTCAAAATTTCATATTTTTCGGTTACACAAATTAATTCAAATGACAATAGTTTGCATTAACTGAAAAGAATCGGTTTCCATGAAGAAGAAATTGAGAAACTTTTAAAACTTTGGGAGATAATATCAGAAAATGATGGTAACTACAAAATAATTCAATCAAAGTATTTGGATTGATTAAAATCAGTTAAATTGAATTTTATTTAAAATCGAGTGCAAACTTTTTCAATCACAGAATATATGATTCATTTAATCTATAATAGATAACTTATAATATCAACATAGAATCACATAAGAGTCTTCAGTTTGTCATTAGTGAAATTTGGAAAATTGAATAATTCAGCAACGAATTCAACTACGAATGCAAGACAGGATCGACACGATCATATGTGAAAGGCGCATAACGAGGCAGAAATCGGATGCCTCCCGAAACTGATCAAACCGCGAGTGAATTTATTCCGGTGTTCCTATGAATCTTGTTACAAAGAATTTGTTTAACAATAACAATTAAACCACTAAGAAAAACAAGATTGCAAGGCAATAAGTCATCCATAAAACTCAGGAGACTGCAATTGTCATCTATTTAGCAAATGCTACGAAATCCGAGGATGACTAACCAGACATCAAAAGACAACTCATAAATCAAAGAAATTCAATCAATTCAAGTATTATCAAATAATTCGAATCAATCCAGAAACAGAAGAAGAAACACATCAAGATTACCGGCTTACAGATCTCACTGTAAGAGGAATCTTTCAATACCCGTGTTCCCGAACACAGCAAAGGGATGCAGGATCATGACTGTTCGTTCCTGACTAGAATGCTGAAGCATGCGCGGCTTATAGATTATTTGGTTTTAGTGAACCATTTAAAGAGTTTACTGGTTCAATACTATTCTATTTAGAGATTGGAGGTTCAAAGAAAAATTAAACCTCTCAATAGTCGGTGTGAATTTACTATAAGTGAAGATTCATCAAAAATTTGAAATGGCCGAAATTCTAAATATTTTTTTTAATTTTGTCCTTAATGGATTATTTATATTACTATAAAATCCAGAGCTGCAGCGCGTTTTAGCTGCACCATTTGCGTTGATAACACATGATTTTAAAATCAGCAACCTATCGTTAAAAAAACAAATGTCACAGTAACAATAACCATTTTATTCTAATTGTTTTGTTTCTGTTTACATTGTTTATTGCGCTGTTTTGAATTCTTGATTAAAATAGATAACGATTCTGAACAAAAACAAAAGAAACAACGAAAATCTTTTAATTCAGCAAAGAAAAAAGAAATTATTGAATTAGCTCGTCTATTAGGAAACATACGGGAAGCTTCAAGAAGATATGATATTAATGAAACTGTTATTCGACGATGGATCGCCCAAGAGTCTATTATCAAAGCATTTAAATCCAAATCGAAGATCTTTGCGTGGTTGTAACGCAAGATATCCGGAATTGGAAACGAAATTACACGAATGGATCCTAATTCAACGTGAACAAGAATTTCACGCATCGGTTGTTCTAATTCGTTTACAGACAAAAGTAATTGCCAAAGAGATGAAGATTGAAGGATTTGTCGCGAGCTCTCAATGGACTGATAATTTCATGAAACGCAAGAACATTTGTGTTCGACGGCCTACCACGAAGGAACAATTGCCGAAAGATTTGGAATTTCAGATGGCCAAGTTTAGAAGCACCATCTCACATTTAAAGAAGGATTTGCCCGATAATCAAATCAGTAATTTTGATGAAGTTTCCGTTCAATATGACATGCCTTTAGGGTACACAGTTGAGACTAAAGGTGCCAATAAGGTCCGAATTAAAACTACAGGATATGAGAAAAAAACGTTTCACCGTCAATCTATGTGTTCTCAATGATGGTACTAAACTTCCGACTTTTGTTATTTTGGGCACAAAGAAACTTCCAAAGACTTGCATTCCTGAATCAAAGCTAGTTATTGCAAATAATGGATCTGGTTGGATGAATCATGAAACTCTTGAAATATGGCTAAAGAAAGTATGGAAGAGTCAAATTAAATTGCCTCCGAAGATACCATGGAACCAGGATCCACAAGTAGCATCATTGCTTTATTTGATAGCATCGCTCATATCTTCTCACTTGATAAAATTATGAAGGAATCCAAAGTAGCCTTCATACCTGCCGGATTGACATCAAAGGTGCAGCCATTAGATTTTACTGTTAATCGTTCGTTCAAGTCAAAATTGCGCAAGAATTGGGAGGATTGGATCATTAAAGATTATGAGAACATTAAACATACTAAATCCGGAAATATGAAAGCAACTGACTGGAATACCATTTTAGAATGGATTGTCTCCTCTTGAGAAAAGGTTAACGTTTCCACCATTTTGAATGGTTTTCGTGTTTCATTTGGTGAAGATGACGATGTTCTTGAAATTGAAGAAAATGAAATGAATGTGAACGAGTCAGATCCAAACATTGCAGTTTTTCATGACCTTATAGAATTACTAGAAAATCTCACTTTTATTGACAATGAAAAGTGTAATGGTTTTGAGGAGTGTGATGCTGAACATTGAAATAAATAAATAATCTTATCTTCAATTTGAATTGTTTTTTAGTTGTATAAGCTGCGCATCATATTAGCTGCAATTCAAAAATGTTGCCTTTATGTACGTCTTAGTTGTAGCTTATACTCGGGATTTCACAGTATATATTCATAGGAGCAATTTCATATATTATTCGCATAGTACAGTCTTTTTTATAACAAGTTATTGATTTTAGGAATAAGTTAAAATGTCAAAACGCGTGAAGAAATCCGCAACTTGATTTTCCAAAAATTCTAACTAAATTCCGAACAGCAGCGGAAGCGTCTAAACACATTTACGCTAGCAACGGTCGAGTTTCCACGACTTGAAAGAACATGTTTTCGATAGTATGCGAAATCCAGCATACGTATCATAAATACAAAGAGTGCTCTGGACACCAAACAACCATTGATAAACGAGCGCTACGTCATTCCATGAAAGTGGATCCGATCCAAACAACTTGTGAACTGGTCGCTGAACTCTAAACTTTTCATACAACCATTATTCGAAATCTGCAGAAAATGAACAAAAAAAGTTATCAAGAGGTCACGTAAAATCTCAACGCAATGCAAAAAAATCGGCAAATTAACGATTGTTCTTGGCTATTGCACAAATTTAGCCGTGGTGGATTGTAACTGATTTTGGCATGCGATGAGAAGGGGGGTTGTTACGATAACTGGGAACGCAAAAAACCAATCGGTGAGTCCAGGTCAAATTAGAAAACGGACGCCTTGAAGTGATCCGCATAAAAGAAGGTGATGTTATGTGCTTCGTTGAGGACATCAAGATCTGTTCCGTGAGAACTCCTTCTGTGCGGTCAAACCATCACCTCTGAAGTTTACTGCACCTAATTAGAGAATCTTCAGGCTGCTTAACGTGTTCGTGGTATCGATACGGCTCGTGTTTATTTTCAACAAGACTACGCCAAAAAATTGAAGAATCGGGTTTGGATGTTTTCAAGAACCCATCATATAGCGCAGACATTGTCCCATCTCATTATCATCTTTTCTGGTCACTGAAACATTTACTTGACGGATGCCGCTTCATTGAAGATGAACACTTGGAACAAGCCCTTCAAAAGTTTTCGAAATGAAAAGTCAAGAGTTCTACCGCTGCGGAATTTTCTTGTTGCAGTCTCGGTGGAGTAGAATAATAGAAATTAATGATGATTACATTAACGACAACGACCTCTTGTTATTGTAAAATTTTTGCTTTATATAACATGTTAATTTACTGACAAAAATTTCGTTCCAACTTAATAAAAATTACCAATCTCGGATCTGAAAAATTATCAATAAAATAAAATTTTTAAATACAAAAATTATTTGATGAAATAAAAAAACTATCGATTGATAAAATACATAAATAAATAAATAAATAATAAAATAATAGATAAATCCGAACCTTGAAAACAACTAATCACTGAACCTGACAATCTATATTTGAATTGGCTGATTTATCATAGGGTATCGGTATCGATTCGGAGAAGGCGCGTAATAAATAAGTCATAGTACCGTATCTACCGCTTGGACTCGTGTCGTAAAAATATATACAGATTTGATTAGGACCTCGGCAGTGCAAGCTGGGGCGTCTTTCATTGGACAACATATTCCTTGTGCAACACAGTGTTGAATCTCCATCGAATTTCACTTGATCCAACAAAAATAAGTAATTAGCTTGGGATATAATCTTATCCATTGGTATCACATAATTGATATCGATCCTTTTTTCCGAATCCAATTCAACAAGACTCGACAGAACACAGAGAGCCTCAACGATCAATTGGCGGTATTCGGGTACCGGTACACTGTTAATAATGCTTTCAACAACAAGGGCAAATTTGATTTCACCCTTCGTCATCTGAAAATCAAATTGACATTTTGTGAGAAGTTACCGAAATTAGAAAATAGAAAACATTTTTTGCCCATTTTCAATTAATAATCCGTTCATGAACGTTATTGTTTAGCTTTTTTCTTTAATTTCTCAAAACCAATCTATTGAAATATTTTCAGATTCAATACCTAGACACCTCATTCCAAGTTAAGACTAGATTTTGTTGCCAAATGTTTTTAAAAAATGACAGCCATGCGGAGTTCATCAAACACGATATAATTGACATTTCGAAACTTTAACTGGTAAATGAAAAAAAATTTTTGCATCAATTCTTTATGCAGACTCTACTTGGCTAACACTATTATAATTAAAAAAATATTTAAAAGAAACTAAAAAAATTAAAAAATTCTGTTGGCCAAGCAGAGTTCCGCCCGCATAAAGCATGGATATAAAAAAATATTTTTTTGATATTTATTTTTTTGAGTAATATAAACTACGTATAATTTATAAGTAGATCTGTTTCAATTAATATTGTTCAGGAACTCTAATGGGGCCACTTTGTTCCAATTTTGAAACCTTAAAGATTTTTACACTTTTTTATTAGCTTGCCTTGTATATATTTATAATATATCCATTGAATTTAGAAACTAATTTTTACTCAATCAATTTTCTCCAAACTTTGAACACTTACTCATTTTCGGTGACAATAAATGATTATGTGAAAATTTGATCAAAAACCTTTTAAGGACCAAGAATTGGGAAGGAACAGTCTCATCGGAGTTCCTGAACAATATTAATTGAAAAAGATCTACTTTTAAATTGTAAGTAGTTTATATTACGCTAAAAAAAGTAAAAATAAAAAAGTAATAATAAATGTAATAGTAATTTTCCCTTAAAAGATAACAAAGAAATTCTGTTGGCGAAGTAGAGTTCTACCAGCATAAAGAATGGTTATAAAAATTATTTTTCATTTACTAGTTTTAATCAAATTTTCGCATTATCATTTATTGTCATCGAGAATGAGTAAGTGTGCAAAATTTGAAGAAAATTGATTGAGTAAAAGGTCTTCAAAAATATGTTTCCAAATTCCATGGATATATATATATATATATATATATATATATATATATATAAAGCAAGATAAAAAAAGAATGGAAAAACAACTTCAATCCGGATGAAATTTTTTAAAACCTTTTAATTTTTGTTTTGTATAAAAAAACTCATCTATTTAAAATTAGACATAATTAAAGACATATTATTTCGACGAATCGTATATATAGTCGACTGCATTGTAATCAAAAATTCTTAAAAAGGTGGTTGAGACTACCGATTGAATATTTATATTAGGGCAACGTGACCTAATTAACAATGCATCCCACGACCCTCTCTCTCAATAACTGTCAAAATGCTCCCAGAATCTTGAAATTATCAATATTCTCACATTTACATTTTTCATATTTTCTGCATTATTGCACTTACTCTTTTTTCGACCTTGTTCTTGAATTCTATTTTTACAGTGATCAAGAATCTAACTCGATCGATTTGATTGTAAATGTTCACTAATCCGGGTTTTGAGATGACGATTTTTCTCTCTAATGTACGACCTTTTGCACCATTGACCATAAAATTTCATAGTCTTGCAAGAATATAAGTAGTGTCAAAGTAGTTTCAATCGCATCAAAGTTCAAAGCTTCCTCTTGAATAAATCGAAAACGATTTGTGGATTGCAAGGTAATATGGTTTAAAAATTTTATTGTCACGGGTGTAAAAACTCGTACATATATGAACTCCTTAATTCGATCAGGAAGACTCAATAGGACAAGAACAACTGTGCCGAAGCTGATCAGCGAGAGAGGAAAACGTCACCAATATCCAGTAGAAAGATGCTACAAGCAGTTTGCCGAAAAGGAGCTGAACAGATACATCAAAAGGGACCATGCGGTGTGCGCTTCCGCTAATCCTGATCAGCCTAACGAGACACAACAACAACAATTATTATTTCCATGTACACTGTGTAAAACGTCATACAAAAAGAAGGGGTGACTGACAAGGCACCTCTGCCGGCATCATAACTTGGAGAACACACAATCACACCAGCGCACACCAGTTCAACAAATAACAATGAAGAAAGAATCGTAGAAAACGTCAACATTCCAGGCAACCAGATTCAATCCGTGACGGACCGCCGACTATCTCGACGGCCGTGGAGGAAGCGATAGGTACTAAAGAAACACATCTGACTTTTAGAATTGCAGATCTAACTGCAAGGGGGAGTTCATATGTCCCTTTCACGGGTGTACGAAATCCACGAATACATCCAAGGTATGCGGAACCGTGGCTATACAACCAATGGGTGGTCGTTTCTCACAGGGAAGCCGAAAAGATCTCGGAGATCGAAACTATCCAACCCCGCAGTAAGCCTATCGGGGGTCTGCTAGTGATTCTTTAGTTTGGGTGGACCCTCTTAAGAGCCTAGAAGCGCAATACCATTCGAAAGAGATGGACGCCAACATTGCACAGACAAATCGTCATCTCAAAATCCAGATTAGTGAGCATTCACAATGAAATCAATCGAGTAAGGTTTATGACCATTGGTTACACTGTAAAAATAGAATCTCTTCTTTTTCAAAGGATGAGTTTTCTGTTTTACAGAAGAGCTTTGATTCACATTATGAGCGGCACTTCTGTGAATCATTATTAATAAGACCGATTAATACACATTAAAAATGGCCAAAGAAAAGCCGTTTCAAATCTTAAAATTTTTAATTAAATTTCTTTAAACATTTTGCCATTATTATCCAATAATATTATAAATATAGTAAATAAATATTTTCTCTTTCCAAATAACCTTATAAAAAAAGAAACATTAAAGTAGTAATAACAAAAATAGTTGCTGATGATGGAAGAAGAATTTCCGAACCATGTCCAAGTTCTTAAAGATAGTTTTAACTAAATTATTTGTAAAAAATATTAAATTAGCATTCACAAGACCGAATAATATAAATATGAAAAAAGGATCGAATAATTTTTAATTTGAAAATAATGATATAAATCTAATGTTATTTTATTGACAAATGTATAAAAAACCTCTTTGGTAAGATTGTTTCCTAAGCATTTATTAGCAATGGATATTGCTTGTGTTCTTTCTAAAACCTTCCAAAGTTTTTCGTAAAATCTAAAAGGCACTCTGTTTAGAGCACCGTCTATTTTCCTTCTACGAATCCATTGTCCGATTCTATTGTTATCACTGTCCTCTTTATGCGTCTCTTTCTCTTCTGAAAATTCGAGATCCAATCCAGAAATACTGATCACGGGTTTCGTACTCTACAATGCCATGAAAAACATCCATCAATTGTTTGATTCTCTAAATTCGTATAAGCGCAAAAATTCTCAAGCATAAAATTATTTTTTAACAAATAATAAATTAAGAATGTCAAACAATAAAATGTTAATAAAAATTTTGAAACAAATCCATTACAAATATTTTGAATTAGATAATGTCAAATGGAAATTTCTGATAAAATGTTATAAATTCAAGAGAATGTTGCCAATAATATCGGACAATATTTTAGATGGTTTGCTCCAAGTGATAAAACTTGTTCATGGCCTGATGTTCACGACAGAGATCCTTGTCAATCAGTATCTCAAGCGTTTGTGTCACATAATCGGGGGGGGGGGACAAAAAAGAGAGATCGGACAATTGGTGCAGAAGAATGGTAAAATCGGGCTTAGAACAATCTTCATATTGTGACCTGAAGTCCGGAAATGCTTGATAAAAAGGAAAAATACATCCACAATTCGATGATGTTAAAGAAAATGTATCTAAAAGTATTGATTGATATTCTTTCGACATCTGTTTTAATCGATAATGGCTTGAAGAAGGATTTTGAAGTCTTGAGTTGGAGAAGATGGAGAAATGTTATACCCCAAAACAGTGATTTCTCAAAGCATCACTTTCCAAAATAGTCCAGATAAATGTGTAATCTGAGTTTTGTTTGACAGAACAATAAAGTCACAGGGGAAGAGGACGTTTATTAAGGTAGCTCGGATTGAATAAATCTAAGATAAAATAGATGGCGTAAATTTAAGAGTCCCATCTACAAACTAATATGGGTATGTTTTTAAAACAGCTGTTTCCCTAATTTAAATATTGAAATTCTATGAGAGGACCTGTTATCACGTAGTAAAAAAACTTCGATATTTTGTGTTTATGTAAAAAAGTGAGGAATCACAAGATCAAGAAGAGAAACATGACGAAAAAGGATGTTGGTTAGGTTTACGAACACGCTGAATCATTATTTTCACTTTCTGAAGAGAAAGGGAGAAACTGTGGCATTTTGACGGAGATATGAGGTTGTGCTGGTGAAGATTTGTTGACGTGTATTCATTCTTGAAGAGGAGATTCATTTAAATTCTTCGATGACTTTTTTCGCTTCCCTAAATACTATTATTTTCGTATGGTTGTGTTTGCTTTCCCATAAACCTTCTCCCTTAAAAGTATGTCACCATCCCTTGCGCGTTTTAGCATTACATTCAATGTAAATAATATTTAATATATAATATTACATTTAACTCACAAAAATATAAATTAAGAAATCAAAAAAAACAGAATTTTCAACCCCAACATGAAATGTTTTTTCCGCGACATTTTTTGTTCTGGGTCTGACTTGCAGAGTGCTTAAAACATGGCTCTTTTACATGTTGCTATGTCGTGGCATTTGATGTCTTGGGTGATTCCAGTAAGTTTTTATGATATTGAAAAAGATAATGGTGATCAAAAAGAAAGTCTTTCAAGGGTTCAATATGGCATTTACCTGAACGGGTTTATGTAGTAATGACTGGAATAAAACACTTATTGATTGCAACTTTATATAGAAACTGTTGTACATAATATGACGAGAATTCTACCGAAATAAGTTGTGTGAACAATGTACGGTTGGGAAGTCAATGGATGGCGTAAATTTTACTATCATCACAAAGTCTCAGTTTAGATATGGGTCTTATAAATTAAACACTGAATTAATCACTAAACTTAAACATGATTAATAAAAATCCATTTTTGATAAAAAATAATTAAACATCGGTTTATCAAATGCAATTGAGTGATCAATATTTAAATATAATTCATACGTTAAAACTCTTAAATAAATTTAATTGTTACTGATAAATGTAAACAAAAATTAATATAGTTCGATAATATTTTGTCATAAATTTATCAAAATAATCATAATCGGCAGATCCACATCGATTAACCCTTACTTTACCATGGCGGGTCAAATTTCACAGAGTTATGTCTTTCTTAAAAACTTTTCCAGATATTTCTAGAGTTCGCTTAATATTTAAAAACATAACGGATGTAAAGGTGAAATCTGAATACTTTAACATTAAATTAATAATATACTTTAAGTAAGAACTGAATGTCAAGAAAAGAGGTAAACAATTTTGATTGGTCCATGTGTTGATTATAAAACATTTTGTCATCCTGAAGTTAGTCATTTTTCTACCATAATCATGAAAGAGCAACAGCTCCGAGACAGTGTTAGCAGATTTTGGAGAATGCATTACACTAAAGGAAAATCTTTCACGCGTGAAACACTTCTTAGAAGACAGATTTGTACGCTCGACAATATACTCCAACCTTACAAGACTAAAGATGAATTTGGATGTGTCCGCAAGCCAGGGAGTGGTGGACATAATAAGAAACTGACAAGCGCAATACGAGCCAGTATCTATCGATGGTCAGTAAACAAAAGGGGTGTGTCACTCCGACAAAAAGCCCAGAAGCATAATGTGAGTCACCAAACCATCAGAAATGTTCTCAATGAACGGCAAATTCGATGTTAAACACGAATTAAAGCTCCACAGTACACCTCTGAACAAGAGAAGACTTCAAAACATCGTGCAGAAAAATTACTTGAAGTTTTGAGAGGAAAAATGATTCTCATGGATGACGAGTTTTATTTCAAACTAAAATCTGATCACCTACCCGGAAACGATCACTTTTACATCTCAGACATCTAAACCACTCCCCCTCTGGTGAAATATCGAGCTGAAAAGACATTTCTCATTCAGTTGATGGTCTGGATCTGTGTTTCAGTGGATGGAAAGGTTAGTGAACCCGTGTTTCTTGAACGCCCCAATAGTATCAATGCCAAATTCTATCAGGACCATTGGATTAACACTGCATTGGTTCGCTTTATTGAGAAGGGGCACCGAGAGAGCCATATTATGTTCTGGCCAGACCTTGCGTCAGCACATTACGCAAATTCCACACTGTTACTGTTGAAGTCACTTCATATCCCATTTGTGCCCAAAACATCCAACCATCCAAACATTCCCCAATGTCGTCCAGTGGAGAATTTTTTGACCAATCTTAAATCCGAAGTTTACAAGGGAGTCTGGGAAGCCACGTACATCATGCAGTTGGAGCGTAAGCTGAAAAAATCATTGAAGGAAATGGACAAGTCACCTTTGCGCAATCATTTTAGGACTGTCAGAGCCCGAATAAGATGTGTGTACCGTAATGGACCACTGTCTCTTGTTTAATGTGTATTTCATGTTCTACTTGTCCTCTTCATTTGCTTAAAATTTTTTTGCTTCGATTGGACCTTTATTTGTTCTTTTTTTGGAATTGACAAGAATGTCTAGATTTTGCCTTCACATCCGTAACTGTTTAAAGTGTTGTCGTAACTGTTTTTCTAAAAAATGTCTTATGTGTATTAAGACAAATCTAGTTTATCGATTCAAATGTCTCAAGTACGAAGCATTGTACATTGGATAAACAAATACATATCATCTTTGCACTAGAATTGCTAAAGTACTCAATTGAGTATAAATAATTCGATTTTGCATAATAATAAAAAATGTCAAGTTCGGAGCACAATTTTTAAGTCTCGAAAATTAAATGGTTTCCTTAAATAATAAATTTTAGAAAAATGAAGTAAAATTTAGAAAAAAGTGAAATAAATTTTAGAAAAAAATGAAAAATTTCAGTATATTTTTAAAAACAAATTAATAATTCAAGTAAAATTTTAAAAAAATGAAAAAATGAAGTAAATTTTAGAAAAAAATAATAAAACACGTCCAGAAAAGTAAAAGTTGGGTAAAGATTAATTTGTATAAATAATAAACAATTTGTAACTAATGAACATGCTAGAAATATAAAAAATAATTCGTTGACAAAAACTAATTTTACCTGTAAACCACTTTTTCTTCTTTCGCGTTTGGCTAAAATTATAAATGAATATCTAACACCAAAACCATTAAATAGAAGCTTTACAAAACAATAATTGATTATAATATAATATAATTATAATAATAAAAATAATATTAATAAAAATAATAATAATAATATTAATAAACATTATAATAATAAAATAATATTAATAATAATGAAAATCCAAATCAAGCTACTACAAGCCATACAAAAAACCTTAGCCTCTAAACACTAACTTGAGTTTCCTTTCGTTTAACGGAACTATAACTGGACTTTACAGAACTAACAGACACTTTATTTCTTAATTTGCCTAGAAAAATGATCCGATCACTTGATAGTAAAGTTTGGTCTTTCGAATAAAATTTGTTTCCCAGTGTGGTTTAATGCAACAACCTCATAATTAATTTTAAAGAAGATAAAGGCCTCAAATCGACAAAAAAACTAATGATAATTTAATTCCGCACTTTCAATTGGGATAAGAGTGGTTCTTAATGGGATTCTTCTAACTCGATACATTCTCTGATTTTTGTCTAGAAATTCATTTTCTGTAGAAAATTTAAGTGACACGAACAATAATTAAATATAAAATTTCTGATATGTTCCGGTAAATAATGTCGTCGAAGGTAATAATTTTCGATATTATATTATTTTTATTAGATTTACCGAGCAAGCTACTTGAATTAGTCTGCAAGCTGGACATAAAAAATGTAAGATTTGATTAACTAAAGCAAAATCAAAACTTAAGATAAGATATGAAAAGAAGGAATAAAATCAAAGATATTCCGATATAATTATAAATGTTTAATAAAGATAAGTTCGCAATAAAAAGGCAAAGAAGCGGCTGTTAATCAAGATTAATCAGGAATATCGATGTGTAAGGCTATCAAATCAGACGTCAAAGTCCAGATCTAATCACATCTACCTGCTACGCGACTCCAACGTGACGATAAATGATGTTCGGTGCTGAAGACTGCAAATAAATATTTTAATATAATCTTTTCTGTTATTTAACAAAATGAATAATCATTTGTAAAATCTAAAACTATATCATTTGAAGAGTTAATATTAAAAAGTAATTGGGAATATTATTACTAGTATTCAAATAATATCTATTGTACACAGAGTAACCAACAAACAACTAATGAAACAATTATGACAGCCCAAATAACAAGAAAACATTGACAAAACATTCAATTTCATGCAAAGATTCGTAACAATAGTACTTGGATCGGGAACTTTGCCACCTTGATCACGAATCATGTTTTTAAAAAAACTTGCTAAAAGATCCAAATAAAATAGTAAAATCTAAAATTTTTATGTGAAAATTTTATTAGAATAATTAAGTTAAATAATTAACCTATTTTTACGTATACAAATATTTATATTATCTGTGGTTGGTAATTTAAATAAAATGGTTCTCCAGAATAACGAAGAATTATAAAAAATAAAGACACCAAGTAATGTGGATTTTGTTTTAATATTCAGAGTTTGAGGTGAGAAATTGAAAGTGAACAATTGTTATACAAATAAATTTTGAAAAGAAATTATTTGTTTTTATTATGAATGATTCAGCCGTTACGAAGACTGATAATAAGAATATAAAAAACAAACTCAAAACTAAAAAAGAAAGTCATATATCACGTGTTATAATGTTGTTAACGGTTGAAAGAAATATTTTCGAATAACGGAAAGGAAACTTCTGAAACAAGATCAAAGTTTTAATTTATTTAGCTACAGTTTTAAAATATTTCTACCTGTAAGAATATTCTCTTCATCTGTAGTGATACTTTTTGTACAAAAGATGTATAAATAAGAAAAAAATTATATTTTCCAACCTCAATAATTTTAATAAAATAAATAAAAATTTTATTGTCAAAGGTGTTGGAGTGTTTTTTTTTCATCTTGTAATATAAAAAATAGACGATTTATATTAAAAGTCACAATGGTAATTATAAACTAGTTTGTATGACTTTCATTCATCATTTGACACTTTGATTGTTGCGTGACCCTTATTTGAAATACTGACCAAGATTTCTTTAACATACAATGTAGACAAAATGTTAAATAACCCTGTATCATAAAACCAGACAAAAATGTCATTTCATGTGGCAGTCAACGATTAGAAGACAATAAATAATAAATATATTCATAAATTATATAAAAGCTAAAAATAGTCATCACATCTAAAATAGACATTGAATTATAGTTTCTTTGCTAAACTAAAAGCTGAGTGGCAAATGAACAAGTTACTCAAGCAATACATCCAATACTCATAAAGGTATTACTATAATTTAGTCGACGTCTGTCATTACCCCTGTAACAGTTCATTTGCCAACCCTAATAAGCAAGCTCTATGGCGAATCCAAATCATTATACATACTTCCATAATACGTTTTTACAAACATTTATAAACTTTAGTGCGAATTAATATTGATAAAAATTAAATATTTAAAAATGAGAAATATCAAGATTTGGAAAATGTTAATTATGACATTGTACCTGATTTGAGAAAAGCATGAAAATCTTAAAGGAAAAGTATAAAACCACAAGAGAAACGGTTCGAAAGAAAGAACTGAATTTTGGATGGCCCTAAAATTACTTCAAAAAATACAATAATCTAATATAATGTTTTTATACACATCAATTTTTATACGATCAAAGGTTTGTTGATATGGTATGAAAATTCCTTATTAATTATCTACTTATCCAATAAATGTCTCTAGATTAAATGAACTCAATTTGTAAATCACCGCATTAAATGAGTGCATTTCGGTTCAAATCCGATGTTGAGAATCACGTATTGCCTATGGATCATTGGCATTACTTTATATATATTATTTTATGAATCAAATTGAATTAATTTGTGAAGTATAAATAATGAAATACAATTGAATATTTGAAGAATACCTTATATTACTACTAGCATTAATAATAAATTGTGATACAAAAGGGTAGGAGGAAATGAATAAAAATGAAAGACAAATCCTTTCACTTTACTGCGAATTAAGGCATATTAGTTTAGTTCTGTTAGTCAAACACTGTCGAACCATAGCAAAAATAATGATGTTTTTGATCTTGGTTTAAATCAAGACTTTCTGATGATCATTTTATGTCTCTTTCAATTGTCTATCCCCACATATATGCATGTTTTTCACATTATTCATATAATAAAAAACCAACATTTCTTTTGATCTTTCTTCTTCCAAGAACCCACCTAGGTCTAGTATCTACTGCTGTTGCCAAAAACATGTCATATATTAGTTTATTAGCAGGTTTAACAACAAACTATATAAAACAAAAAAGTGACAAACGAAAATTATTTTTGTGCAAAGGCAAAAAATAAGCAAAGGAACATTTTACAAAGGTGTTACTTTCTATTTGTTTTAAAATTCATATTCTGTAAAAAAACAAATAAATATTCCTTTAAATAGCAAAAGATGAATTCAAAGCAAATTTACGATTGTTTTTCTTAAAACAAAAATCCCAATTTTATCAGATGCTATTTAAGGCAAAATGGGCTCCAAAATAAACCTGTGATTGCAATGATCGTTGTTCATCCTCATTTATCATCATTATGATTTATTACAACTCCGGCAATTGATGGCTCGTCTTATTTGGACTTGAAGAGTTGAAAATTTAATGTGTAAGAGGAGAAAACTTTTAAAATGTATGATTTTAATACAAATTGCACCGGAGAAGAGGCAATCGAATAAACTTGACAACCAATTTTACTGGGCCTCCTATCTCTGTAATGGTATTGAGCCTAAGGCTCTTTAGAGGGTCCACCCAAACTAAAGTCCTTAATGGCCCCCCGATTAAGGCCTCCTACGGGATCAGTGGCCTTCCGCCTCTGAGCAGTCGGCTTGCCAGTAACGAACGACCAACCATGGCCGTACATGTCGTTGGCTGTTACGGTGGACGCGTAACAACCGCGAAATGGGCACTTAAATTGTTCTCTTGCAGTCTAACCAATTTTAGTAATGAATTTTACGCCTACAATAACATTTACACCAAATAATGAATATCTTATTGATTCACACGTTTAAAGTTTATCTTTTTACAATAATGTCGGAAGAATTGACATTATAATTCAATAGATGCCTAAAATTGAATTACAATAAACTTTAATGAAGACATCTTTGAGACGAGAGACAAGACGATGAAAAGGTCACTTGAACTGCCGTCGTAGAAACATGATGAATTTGTAAGACCAAAGAAGATTTGTCGTTGATTGCGAGGATATGTCACAATATTACAAGGAAATTACATTAATTTAGTTAAAAAAATTAAAACCAAAAAAACGTTTTTGGAAATTTGAAAAACAATAGAGTAAATATAAACGATTATTTACTCCTGTGTATTCTTGCATTTAATGAGCAAATATCTAATACATTCCAGCATCAAACAGCAACACAACATCGATATTGAGTCTCTGTGTTTTCTTCAAGAAGGAAAGAAGATGACAAGAATTATTTTGTCAATCCCTTACAATTGCAAGAATGTCTCCTAGAGACGATGTAGTCGATAAAGTTGCTCATTTACTTACTGGAGTGAAAGAAAGACATTTACATGTTTACTTTGAAAAGAAATTATATGAAGAGAACTAGACTTGTATAGACATGGACAGATTTAGACAATCACTTCGAGAATATGATGAGCGACAAATGTTTGATAAACTTTGATATTAAAAATAAACAAAATACTAGAAACTATCTTCAACTATATCATGTCCGACATCTATAAAGAATAACCTGGAAGACTTCCAGGATGACCAGTGTCCAAAAAAGGGAAAATCGGAACCTTTAAAAATAATTTATTGAAAGAGAATTTGCTGTTAAAACAATTTCCGTCGTGATGATATATCTAAACTATGAGCACATTATAAAATACTTTTCAGCACATATAAAGATGAATTTTACTGTACCCTGTTTCTCTTTTACCCTCGTGTTATTGCTGGCATACAACGGTCTGGGTGAAGCTAAAAGTGATGTATGATCAACTAAAATAAATACGTCAAATAATCGGAATCCTATTACGCCTATATCCTATTGAAATAACGGTTCAGATTACTTTAATCTAAAACATTGCAAAATATATAACTGGAAAATCTTTTTTTGACAATATTCACGTAACATTAAGCGAATTCTTAATGTTTAATTCATTTTTTGATGGTTAGAAATAAACATTTATCGATATACATTCTTCATAAACCTTATTAAAGTGACTCGTGATTGTAAAGATTCTAGTACATATATTGCCTAACAGAAACAAGTTTCCAATTACCTCATAATATAGGGTTGATCGATAGGTCTTTGCCAAGTTAAAGCAAAATACCAAACAATACGCAATATTTATTCGTCATAGTCTTGCAAATACTTAAAATAGCTACGGCCGTATGCTACACATCGTTCCCAACGACCAGAAAGTTTTTTGATACCATGGACGAAGAAGACTGAATCTTGGCTAGTAATAATACGATCGATATCCACTTAAGTATCCTCTGCACATGTGAAACTTTTCCCCTGAGTGCAGCTTTCATGGGTAAGAAAAGATCGCATGGACAAAATAAATTTAGAGGATTATTATGTATCAATCGAATATCTAGACAATTTACCAGACGCCAATATCGACAAATGGATCGACGGATCTAATGAGATAAACAATAAATTTTGTGAATTGTCACTAAATGGCGGAGAATTTGTTGCCAATGACTACCGAGTAACGGCAACCAACAGCGTTCTCCTTCCATTTATTTATCAGGTCGATGAGAAATGGATTATCGAATATGCCGAAACGAGAAACATTCACTTCTTTCCTTCATTAGACACGTTTTCACGCGAGAAAACTTTCCCGAAAATTGAAGACCGAATAACAAAGGAACAGGATATCGTTCCGGATGAAAATGAGCAAGAAAAAATCCAGAAAAAAAGGAGAAAATTCAAAGACGATTATCGGAAATAAATCCTCCGGAATTTGTCAAACAAGAAGCGCTTTCTCCTGTTGCAAAGAAACAAAGAATCGATAATTCCGATCAGACAAACAACAATGACGACATCAATAACCATCAAAAAACACGATAAAAATCGAAAAAACATAAGGAAAAGAGTGATAAAATGGAGAATGATGAAACTGGTGAAAAGAAATTGAAGACGAAGAAACGAAAAACAATAGAATCGATAACGGAACTCAAATCGAACAAGAGCCGGATATTCCAGTCATTGTGAACAAGAGAAAATCACGGAAGAAGAAATTCCACCGATTGTTGCCAATGGGACTGACAAGTTAGAGCCTGAGAAATCGATTAAAAAGTCGAAAAAGAAAAAAATGAAATCGTTACAGAAAGAAATGAAAGTCGAAGAGAACGTTAATGGAGATTGTGTGAAACAGGAGAAACTCGATTCCACTTTCACTCAACAGAATGGAATTGATACTCACAAAAAATCTGATAAGAAACATAAAAAGAAACGACATAATGATGAGGCCGGGGTCGAAAGGGAAAAGAAGTATAAAAAATGAAAAAATCACACAATCAATTAGAATAAAATATTGTAAATATATTTTTATTTAATGTTTATATTGATTTATAGAATAAATTTGTTGGATTTATTAATCTGAATGGGCAGGATCGAGGAGTATAATAGATGTGGCACTAGTTTCAATCCTATTTTTTTCAAGTTTCGCCTTTTTCATGGCAGCAGTGTGGGGTCTTTTGTTATCATGGAGGAGCCAGGGGAGTCATCAATCGTCCTTCAGTGTTGTTTTTTGAGTATTGTAATTTGACTGACAATGAGAGAACGTAAAAGCAGTCCTCCTTTGTAATTGTCGACAGGTCTTTTTCACAGAATCCCTCCAATTAATAAGAAATGCTATTACTGATTAACGATTCAATGGTTATTATTCTTGAGTACGGAAGATGATTATTACCGGATTCTGACAACCCGTGATCGACATTCAATTTATACCCAAAAAACATACAAAGATATCTCAAAAATTGAAGGTTGATCAAGCTGCTTGAATTATCGATAAGCTTAAAATGAGTGAATTGTTGGAAAACCAACAACATCGACTCTTTGTTATTGAAATAGATTCGACGTAATTCTTCTACTGAATTTTGATTTTGGCTGAAAGGTTTATCATCATCCTTAAGAATGTAAAAAGTTTCAGTCTCCGGAATCAACCGAATCAAACTATGTCTTCGTCGTGTCTGATTCTTCCTTTACATGACTGTATTTAGCCGTCATCATTAGTTTGTTGTTATGTTGATACGTTAATGAGAGTCATTCCTCGACAATCTCAAAATACAGCGACTAAATGATTTTCCAGTGCCCATGTCCATCGAAGTTGTGTATTTGGTGCCTCGTTGGACTGGGCCAGAATTTATTGAAAAAACGACTCTGTTTCTTTTCATACACCCAAATCACGTCTCTGTAATAAGTTTGTGCAGAATTTGTTTCGTTGGTACCTTGTCAAAGAGTTGCATTGATCTTCTTATGGACATCTTACGTTGTTAGATCACGTCTTTAGAAGTGCTAAATAAGTTAACAGATGTGTTGTTGACTGAATTCATTGAAACTGTGATAAATGGTCAGTATTAATTCGGTTAAACAAAATAATGATAAAACTCGTTTCATTAATAAAATTATTATCAAATATTATTTTCTTGACATTAGTTTAGATGATCTATTTAATCAAGGTGATATATTTACTGCAGATGTATACTGAATATAAATAGCAAAATCAGAACGTTGGACACATAGAAACAAAACCAGTACTACAAGTGCCGCAAGGACTTATTGGTCAACCCTGTAAACAATCAGACATCAAAATGGACATCAGCTCCTCCCAATTCATAATACATGTCGTTATGTATGCTATTTTATTGTCTTAGGTGTAACATTCAAATATCTCTACAGAAGGGGACCTGTATTGGTTACCTTCTCGAATATTATAATATGCAAAATTTTATAAATAATTGATTAAATAATACTTAGGCTGTCCCAAAAGTCCTCAGGTGGCCTTTAAAAACACACTAATATTTTACCAAATTTAACCAAATTTGGACTGAATATTATTCAGACTGTCATAAATACTGTGTTAAAATTTCAAAGTATAAAATTAAAAAAAAGTAAAATTTTGTTTTATTAAAGTTTTGAAATTTTAAAAGTGCAGCGAATTCAAATCAAGCGGTTTTTAACAATGGAACCAAATAAATGTTGCCAACGTTTTTTTGTTCTAACTCAAAGTAAAAGAGGATTCTCTGCTTCAGAAA
>MQRK01235337.1:33132-46732 GCA_001938485.1 Girardia tigrina
ATAGTCTGAAAATTAAGGTTTCAGAATATATAATTGAATTTAAATTTTATCACATCGTTTTATATTTTCAAGCTTTTTATTAGGACGTACTCAAAAACGCAATGACTTTTTGGCCATCCCAATACTTGCTTATCTCTTCGATAAATCACACCAAATAATTATTAAATAACAAAAACTATTGAACCGATTTTTTTAAATAGAAATTCAATGATCAATACATTTTCCGTAAAATAAGTATTATATTTATTTATATTTATTAGAATAAGCAGAGAAAAGTTCCTCTTCTCGAGAGTAAACAGAAGTAGAAAGGCCGTAAACGGTTGTTTTACAGTCTCAATTAGTCGATGTTAGGTAGGTATTTTCCTTTTATTATTTTGTTAAACTTAAAAATAAATAATCAGACTGTCTATTCCCCATTCATTTTGTTTCTTAGCCAAGCAAACAGTGTTGCGGAATAACCGTCATTGACAATTTATTTGCCTCATTCGTATGTAAAGTGTTCGCTCAGGTATTATTACTTTCTTCAAAAATTATTTTTTGTTGATATCCTTCATAAAATAATTCAATTACTCTCCTACTGTTCTGATTTTATAAAGAAGAAACAATAATTTACAGTCTGAAATTTATAGAATTTAAAAAGCTTAAGTCTACCTAAACTACTTCCATCCAACAATGAATTTTATTCCCGATGATTAGGTTGTTGTTCTATTATAGGTGATGTTCTATTTTAATAAAGGCATACAAAAATCTTATATTCTCTTTAGGATAAAGGAGCAAATCATTTGAGGTGGTACTTGATGAAGAATCTGAAAAGATGTTTCAGCAGATGTTTCAGATTGTTTTTTCCTCAGTGTTCAAAGATTTTTTAATCCGTCAAAGAACTGCAAAATTTCGAAATCATTACTAGTCTTTTGCATGAGTATACCAGAAACAAAAAAGAGCAACGAAGGAATAAAATTAACAGTATCAAATCCAGTATTAAGTGTAATTGCTCCAGTTACTACATCGCAGAAAGGCGAAAGGTTTTATGAAGTATAAAACGTAGACAGTAAACATCAAACCATAATATATTATGTGAGATAAATTATGTTGAGATGATTTAAGTCTAATATTTGCAAAATCTATTAATGATTTTTCAGTTGCTTTGCAAAAGTAAATATATGGTGCAGAATACAGCGATGCAGTAAAATCTAATTTTCTCAAAATTCATATATATCAATGGACAAATATTTTGTGTCTATTTGGTTAATAATACAGCTGTATGATTAAGTACCTGTGTAAGCATTCTTATCGCGTAATCCTCGCCACACGCTCTTTGAATAACTTCTGACAATTCCTGAGGAGCCATAGGTGACGATATGACTATTTCCCGGGGTTCCGGAGGTAACCCTACGGTGACCTGTTTCTGTCTGATGAGCAAATCTGTAAGACTTTTAGCTAATATATCGATTCTTTTGTTGAGCAACCCAGAAATAAATCTGACAAGCCACCATTCATTAGCTTTACCAGCATTCTCATACAACTGAAGAAAATATGAATATTTATTATTATTATTGTTAATATTATTATTATTACTATTATTTTTGTTGTTATTATTTTTACTATGATTATTATTATTATTATAAAAAAATTATAAAATATGAACTCCGGCAAATAACAGATGTAGAATTAGAAATTATTAATAAATAATTTTTTTTATAAAAACAACCACGTTTTTCAAGCATTACCAATGCACTAAAAAGAGGAAAATAATTTTTTTTCTAGAAATGTGCGAAATTTTATACCTAACAAAAAACGTGGGGCATAGGAATGTTATAAAATTTGTAATAATATAATACCTTTTTTATATACAAATAAATACACACAAAAAAATTAAAAAACAGATAATAAATAGTAACAATAAATAGTAATAATAAATAGTACAAATAACTTTCTATTAAGACATATAATACACAAATAAATAATAAATTATTAAAATTTGGATGTTGTAAAACTGTATTGGAAAGGAAGAAAGAATAAGTATTTTTCCGCTCTTGAAAAACTCATTTGGAAATCTTTTTTGAATATTTTTATAAACTAAATGTTCATAACATAAATAAGTTTCCAAATAAAAGAAATACTAAAATTGTAGAAGTCTGAGATATTAGTCTGTAATTCATTATCGAAGTCTGGTGAGAGATAGAAAGATAAATCTGCCTACTGCCTTCGACGATAACAAATGCTGGATCGAGTATCACGACTTGCATCTGACTGTCTGCTGCCCCATCTGGCTACCGAACTTAGGATTTCTTATCCACTTGTTACTATATTAACCACAAATGAATAATCGCCTTTTTTTACAACACTAAATATGTTTCCCACTTTTCTCAAAATTTTCTTGTTGTCGTGTAAGTCAATTATTATTTTAACGATATGAAATCTGTATCATTGACTTAAATTATAATTAGGTTTTTTATAATATACATCGGTGTATATTCCGTATACTTTTGCAGTATTCGCCCTCCATTAACGACAATTTCCCAAGAAGTTAAAGGACAGGAGAATTCTACTAGTGCAAATTATCCCTTTTTAAATATATCCTAATTAATGTTATAACTTCATTAGGGAAATAGCTGTTAGAAGAGAGCTCCAGAAAGATTGAAAATTCCAGCAAAATGTATATTAATCTCGAAAACTTCTGAAAGATCTTTTATTAAATATAGTTAAAAACCGATTTACCAGAAAAAATAAAATATTGAAAAATCGGATTATATTAATATAAGAAAATTATTTTTAAAATGTAAGAACAACGTATGTGATCGGGACTACTGATTTATTAATTTTTGAATAAATGTGGCAAGGTGATTGAATGTCTTTTAATTTAATATCTTCGATAAACCCCTGTGAAGTTGTCTTGATTTGATAGCCGCTTTGACCATCTTCACCACCATTGTGTAAAGTCAAGTGTCTGATGGTATAGAAAACTAACGTCTAGTGTCTTTCATTCCAAAATACATCATACTCGATCCATTTTTCAGCAGAGTCACAAACCAAAATTCTATCGAATAATTTATCTGAATTATGTGGAACCCAATCGTCAAATATAAAAACCCTTTCGTGGTTACTAACACTGGATTCCTATATTTTCAATATTTCAGCAGTTAACCCATGATGTCTGATATCTGAACAATCACAATTCTTCGTTGTTGGAACTTGATATTCACCTTTAGAAAAATAAAAAGGCATAAATGCTCGAAGATACAACTTTTCAAAATGCATCAATGGTCCCATTCTATTATAAACAGATCAAAAGCCCACAATACCAATGCAAATTAAATCCTAACTTGAAACTTAATTACCTTTAAGAATATGTCGATTTATTATGTTAAATGCAATGTACTGTATGGAAATGCATATTACCAATATCTCTAGGAAAATCTGAAATTACTTTTTGACTAACCAAATAATCTCCTTGCAAGTGTCATAGATTTTAAAACTAACTACATTGACATAAATATTATTGCTAATTAATTAACCCTTATCCCTGGATATTTCCCATTTCAAATGTCAGCCGATCTCTGAAACGTGATACATTCTTTGGTCTTGACATCATTCTTCAGATGGGGGACTAACTGCAACGGTGGATATTATGAGGGCCGTCAAGAATGCTAAAAGATGTAACTTAATTTACTAGAAAATAAAGCCCTTGTTATTGCAGGATTAGTGGAGTCCTAACTTGTATTAATATCATTCCAGGCACTAACTCAAGACCGATCAAAATCATATTAGTGTGAAGTCACACTATCAAGGTTTAAATTCATTATATAAAATAGAAATTACCCCATGAGACCCAGCTGTATTAGGACTGTCTGTATGTTTGACCAGCAGAAAATTATAGACATTTTCGATGGTAAATATAAAATAGTTATTATTCAATCAGATTATTTTAAAGACTTTTTTATTAAAGTAATTTATTGGTTAACAGGTTGACTAACTTCTATTAGCATCTGCTTCACACTGTAAACCTCCGTGTCTGATATTTCTGCCTCCCAATCCAACCCTTCTCGTTGGTAAAGAAGAAATAATATTTCACCCTGTTCAGCCAATTCATTTGTCGTTCGTAAACGGTCCAACAAATACTCAGTGGATTCATACTGCTCATTTGAGGTTTCCATTCGAGATTTTTCATTATATCCAGAAACAAGGTTCTTCAAATGCATCGTACTGAGTTTTGATTCTTCAGTTTGGACTGACTTGAGAAAATTGGATGGCCCTGTAATAGAAACGATTGTCTTTTGTAAATTAGTCTTTTAAAAATAAATCTAAGTATTGGGTTGGCCAAAAAGTCATTACGTTTTTGAGTACGTCCTAATAAAAAGCTTGAAAATATAAAACGATGTGATAAGATTTAAATTCAATTATATATTCTGAAACCTTAATTTTCAGACTACGTTTATACAAAATATTAAATGATTTTGTCTTAATTTATTACTTTACCGTCAATTCGAAATGGAAAATCAAAATGAGCATATTCGTCATGTTTTGTTGCATTATTTTCGCAAAGGGAAAACTGCTGTGCAAGCTCATAAGAAGATTCGTCAGTAAACTCGATATGTGGTTACCACATGAACTGAAAGAAATTCATTTGGTGAAACGTATAGACATTTGCGATTCCCTTTTGAAGCGAGAACAAAGTGATCCATTTTTGAAGCGCTTGATTACGGGTGACGAAAAATGGATTGTTTACAACAATGTGGAACGCCGACAATCATGGACAAAAAGTGGTGAGCCTGCCAAAACGATCCCAAAAGCAGAAATTCACCAAAAGAAGGTTTTGCTTTCCGTCTGGTGGGATTTTAAAGGAATTGTGTTTTTTGAAATACTTCCGAGGAATGAAACCATTAATTCAGACAGATATTGTCGTCAGCTGGAGAAATCGGCTCATTCAATTCATCAGGAACGTCCTGAATTGGCAAATCGAAAAGGAGTTGTAATTCAGCATGATAACGCAAGACCGCTCACCAGAAACTCTTATCATTGGGTTGGGAGGTTTTGCCGCACCCACCGTATTCTCCATACTTGGCCCCATCGGATTTTCACTTATTTAGATCACTGCAGAATTCCATAAACAGAAAAATATTCGCCAGTGATGATGACGTCAAATTGTTCCTAGACGCCTTTTTTTGCTGACAAAGGCAAAGGTTTTTATGAATCAGGAATAATGAAGCTACCGGAAAGGTGGAAGAAAGTGATTGAAAATAATGGACAGTATATCGTGTAAAAATATTTGTGCATCCATGTCATTTTTTGATAATAAATATTTTAGTAAAAAACGCAATGACTTTTTTGCCAACCCAATAGTTGTATTTACAACAATGGATTATTGTTCATCTTTATGTCACTTAGGTAATATGATATTTTAAATAATCCAATATTTTAAGTACTTAAAATATAAGCATCTTTTTGTATAAGTTTGTGAATGGAAATTTAACATAAGTGAAATAAATGCAGGTTATCCACTTAAATAAATCGAAAACAGTTTGCCAATTATAGACAAATCTATCAAGGGTGTAAAAACTAATATATCTAGCTTTTGTGTTACTATTTTTCAAAGGTTCTTCCAAAAAAGAGTCGACGCAACGAAGGAGCTCTCTGACGTTTCCTTCATAGACAAGTAGAGTATCTGGTTCGATAACTATGTTCCCATCATCACTGTATCCCCTGAACGAAATATTATGGTTTCAACAATCGGTTTCAGTCTTTCAATATGTTCTTGAACTTGTCTAATAATTTTATTGTCCATACTAATTTTATTCAAAATATTTGCATTTTGATAGGTATGATTTTATAAAATTCTGGGTTCTTTCGATTGTGTTTTTTTGATAGTGATATTTTTCATGAAGAATAAGGTCTCCTTTGCCTGAAAGTAATTGTAAAATGAAATTTTACAAAATTTCATCGATTAATAAGAAACGGAACGTACAATTTCCTAATTTGTACAAATTTTTAACTTATTTTTATTTATTGATACAAACTAATTTTTAATTTGCCTAAGGAGGGCAATCGGGTTTTTACGATATTACGAGTGATAGTTTTGCGAATCATTAATGATTATGTCTTCACCAAATTAATTAATAATCAAAACTGACAAAGCAAAGCCCCCTCAAAACGGTAAATCCTTAATTAAATATTAATAATTTGATTTGATTAATTTACACAAATTTATACTTTCTAGTGATTATTTAAGAAAAGATCGAAACATGTCCTATGATCATATTTTAGAATTGATTTAATAAGGTTCTTTTTCTGTATTGTTAAAAGAGTAACTATCGATTATTGATTCAAGTACAAAAAAGTTATTCACTTTCGTCCCGATTTACTCGACAAATTTTATGTCACAATTGCAAAACTTTATATTTATTATTTATGTTTTCGTAAATTATTTGTGATAGGTAAATCTTGTTTGTAATTGACAGTTATATTTTTCTAATTTACAAATTACAAGTTTTCTAACTAAATAATATTCCATGTAAATAAATAAATCCAAATAAAATGAAAGTACTCGAAGAATACGACTCTTCGTCCGGCGATTTGCTCGTATTAATCCATTGTTGGAGCATTGACTCTTTACTCTGAAATTCTAGAAATTATAAAAAATTAAGTTCAAATTTGTTAAAAAAGATTTAATTTTCAGTTTATCGGTAATATGGAAATGTAAAAGTGCAGCAATAAACAACAAATTAAGACACAAAATGCAACTATATCAACATTTCTTTCACTAATATTGTGGATAAATTATCAAAGGAACAGATGAAAGATGAAATTTTACCAAATTCATTCACGATCAGAAAGTGCAAAATTATATCCATATTGATACACAGTACTAATGGAATAACACCGAAAGATGCGCAATCACAACGAGTAAAGATCAAAAAGCATATTTCAATATACACTTTGTAGATAAAAATAATACAACTTTATATTATTTACAACTCAAAATGAAAAATAAATTATAATAAAGATTAATATTTTTGAAGAAAAGTTAGGGTTATAGAAATGAAAACTATATAACATAATTAAATGTTAAATTTAATCTCATCACAGTCCAGTAATTAACGGATCCCAGACCACAATTCGAGTACCATTGAATTGGAATAGGGGTCTTCCAACTTGTCATTACGGGGGATACCTTGTCCTTTCAATTCCTTTAATCGACCGTAATAAAAACAAAAAAATACTACTCAATACCACTCATAACTAAACAACTCGTTCTGTCATAGAATCTACAATGACATAAATTCTTATTGTTAACTGATGTTGAATATGTACAAAATCGTACAACTAAGTATACAATTGCGGTTCAGTATTAATAAATAATAACTATAATCAATATATTTTAACTATAACATATCGTTTTTACAGATTCCTATTGGGAAATAAGTCTAATTGACGTATTTTGGATCTAGTTGTTAGCGATCGTTGAAAATCACACAGGGAGCCGTGGTTTGAGACCCCAGGTTATCAGTATCGTATCACATTAACATACCATACTTTCAATAACATCTTAATAAATAATATTAACATTGTCTCAATTTAGGCCATCTGATAAAAACAGTTTACATAATAATTTTCTGATGATAAGCGAATACTGGTTAGATCGGAAAGGATGGGTCAATGGGACGTCTATAGACTGTACGAAGTTCAAACAGTAAACGCACAGATTGAATATCTCATTGGCGCTGAAAATGATAGACTTAGTTTTATCATGGCCATTTGTAGATGAGTTTTCAATGATATAAGACATTGTCACTGATAAATACGAATGAGAAACAATGTTTTCTCCAATACAATCTTATACTTGTCGCTTAAGAATGAACATAAGCTGATTCTCTGACAGAAACACAAGAAAGATTATAGTAAAAAATGTCATTAGCAGAATACAATTTAGTAGATAAACTTCCCGAAAACCCCGTAGGGATAATGTCGTTACAAATTCTCAAAGACATTAATTTGCTCTAAAAGATTATCATTTCCTGATAATTCAATCTTCTTCGAGTGATTGTTACTTTCAAGTTGCTTTTAATAATCATGAAATATGATAATGAAATAATTTGTAAGAAAATCCATACACTATCTTAAAAATTGAAATAAATTAATAAATTACACTGAAATATATAAAATAATTAATCATTTTTAGTGTCTATTATTTTACATTCTATATGGAATGAATAATTTTAATTTAGTAAAATAATTTTATTTTTAGAATAGGGCTTGGCTGTATAAATGTCAAACATAATAGTTGAATGGCCGATCGATAAGGATTGCATAAAACAGGTATTATAATACGGAGCAAAGGTTCGGCCGATATTTGAACTAATGTCAGCGCAACGGTTTACATTCGAAATACGCAGTAGCCGACTTTTATACTTTACAAATGACAAGTACGAGAGACAAACGTCTGGAGTTTGTTACCATTTACCATGTACCGCGATTTTATTAGTATTAGAGGTTCTAGGGACATCGTCGGAATTATTACTATGAGATATTTCTGACATCAAAACTTTTATTATACCACACAAAATATGCTTAAATCTAATATTTAAACAAACTTATTATTTTTTTATAAAAAACAATTTGTTTTATAAATCTTAAACCGATATAAATAAAAATACTTATAAATATTCATATTTGATTTTTTCATTACTTTTATAAATCAAATTTAAATTACGATAACATTTTAAAATATTTAATCATTTCATTTAATTTTATTATTTTTTTTAAAAATCGTTCCACATAAAAATTTACATTTTACTTTTTTATATTATATTAAAAATTCTCAAAAAATTTTTATTATTAGCAATTTAATTGATCTTCTTAATTTTAGTACAGTATTTACTCCCTCAACCGCCATGATTTTATAAAATCTCATGTATTAGTTAAGAAAAATTCTCCTAACCGCCAATTTCTCTCAGCCACCAATTTTTTTCTTAACCTCATGAATCAGGGGATACAAAATTAACTTTTTTTCAGATTTAAAATGGGATAATTTTAGAAAGTGTTTCATTTAGAAAAATACATGCTTTTAAATATCAATTATTGGCGAATTTAAAAATCAAAGAAATTGACAAAATTGACCATGAATAACATATCTAAAAGAAAATGTGTCAGACTTACAATCAGTGAAAAAATCGAAATTATACGGTATAGTGACACAAATCCACACGTAACAGACAATCAAATTGCGTCAATGTTTGATCATAAATTTAAAAAACAAGTTTCTCGAAGGACGATCAATGATTTAAGACGAAAGAAAGACGATTTATTAAAAAATGTGAATTTAGAATCAAATGATAAATATTTTGATTCTTACAAAAACTTACAATAAAAGATGCAGTAGTTTGGATAAGTTTTGCTTGGCATGAATTAACAACTTCGACGATTGCAAATTGTTTTAAACGTGCTAATTGGTATTGGGAAACAAAAGATATAGAAATAAATGATCAATACAAAGTTGATGTATTTGATGAATTTATACTGAAAACTAATATCTTGGATCCTATTGATGAAAAAGAGTTTAACGAGCTGGATTTTGATGAAACAGACGTGATGTTAAGCATTGCAGACGAAGAAAACAATATTTCTCTTGATAATAGTATAAATGGTCAAGTTTATGAGGCAGTTTATGATGAAGAAGATCAAGAAATAATATAAAAAAAAGTTACTAAAAAGGAAGTATACAGTGCTTTTCAAGTGATAAAAGACTATTTTAATCAAGAAGGACTCTTTGACCCAAATGCAGCGATTGGTATTAATGAAATTGGTAAGGCTTTCAAAAATAGTAAGAAAAAAACAACGTTGGATGATTGGTTAATTAAAAAATAAACTTTGTCTTTTTTATTTTCTTTATTTTATCTCAACCGCCACATTTTGTGAAGTCCCGTTTTTGGCGGATGAGAGAGTAGACACTGTAATTTTATTTTTTCAAACGTTACATATTTAATTATATAAAAATTTTAATTTGTACATAATTAATATAACCTTCTTTCAAAAATTTTCATAGCATTTTTAATTCCTAACAATTAGAATAGTACAGCGATTTAAAAATATAAAGTATATCATATGAACTACAAGCTGTGTTAAGAGGTTTCAGATAAATCATGGAATTGCCGCAAAGAATCTGAATAAACATATTGAAATTATTGTGAAGACATTTAAAATGTGAATACAGTATTGTCTCTAGCAATATTTATGCCTCTTTCAGCGAATCATTCTAGGGTCACTGCAACAATTTCAAGACGGAGAGGTTCCACTGTATGTTGAAGATAGAAAATTTAAAGATCATTCTAATCACATAATTTTAAATACTTGTAATGGTTCATTGAAAAGAATGTAACCAGACATTGGAAGAATTATAACAAAACCACAAAGTACAACGGAAATTTACTATATAATAGTGATCTATAATAAATAATTTCAAGGATAAAAATCTTGTCCAATTATAAATGATGAATATATGCAGTGTTACACAAGCATTTTGCCCAGACATTGTGACAGATCTTCTTTTAATAAAATCATTTGTTAGCAAATTACAAAAATAATGATAAAAAATCATTTCATCAAAAAGTTTCAACCCCTCGAGTTTCAAAAGAACATGGACGTTCCAGACAAGTATCGAAGGTCAACGTCTATAATGGGATATTATAATGCGATATCAGAAATTTAGATACGAACGCTGATCTGAAAACAATCCACGTAGAACGATTTTTTACTTTATATTATATCTCTGGTTCTAACATATGAACTAACCAAATAATTTTATACACCTTATATTTTAATCTTTATGTGATTCTCTTCCTACAAAAACTGGCATTGATTTCGTCGTAAAAATATCTCAAATATTCATGATAAAATGAATCAAAAAATGATTAGACTCAAAGAACTAAAATAAATGAAATATTTTCCGAGCTGTAAGACAATTGATACTTCTTTCAGTGAACCATTTGTTCGTTTACCAATTATCAATCCATTAATCTCATCCAATGTCCCATGGGGACCAGCATCACACCCTTTAGGGAACCTTGTAACAAATTGAGTAATATTTTTAATTCTTATTTAAAGAGTATGATAATTATTATTTATTTTTATCTACACTGAGCTCGTATAAAATATAACTGATATTCATTTAATATTAATTACATCTTATATATTACCGTAGAAATCCATTTGCAAAAGCCCTACAAAACTAAAGTATTATTTTTCTTTCAAGATATAAAAAAACAATAAAAATTCAAATATTAAAATATAAAAATTGATTATTAGTTCCTATCATTTTATCTTTTCAAATAAATATGAAATCTTGTTTCTACGAAACATAAAAATGAAAGAAAATATAAACAAAAAATTTGTTCCTTCATTCCCAGTACATGAGTATTGTTCCAAGTTCATTCCTTGATCCTTGAAGAATGATGGGTCTAATGAGAGATACGACTAGTTCAACATAAAATATTTAGAATTTCTGAGTTGATTATCAGTTATACATTATATTTATGGTCAATGTATATTATAAATATTAAAATAGTATCAGTAAAATCACTACGACAGTTAATCTCGCGAAAGTTAATCCTTGTGACGGTTAAAGCATAGACTTTTGGTGTCGAACATTTAACTTATTTCTGCAGAGAACTATTTCTAAATGGAGCAATATTTTTATCTGCTTCATCGACACCTCCCATAAAATTAGTGTATTTTTTAACTTATATGGTAATGGTATATCACCTAAACTAACCTAAATAAAACAATTATAATTTTATATTCTAAGGTCACTGATATAAAACGTTTTAATACCCTTAAAAGTCGCTGGGTCTTTAATGACTTCATAGACATAATTGAGTTAATCCTGGAACAGTTAATACAGCGGTTTTAATACACGTGACAGTTAATACCGAAACATTTAATCCCATAAATCAGGAGAAAAATTTAATTTGAAAAATTACTGTAGTTTCACCAGAAATAGAACAACAAAGTTTATTTAAGTACAACACAAAAATTTAACTTCTGTTTTTTTAATTACTTATTTAAACAAATTTACTTTAAAATATTTAACAACAATTATTACATCCCCACCAAAAATCAGATATCCATTTCGTAATCTCTGTGCCACGGTGGTTCTCTTCTCTCTCGTTCGCTTCTGCGTTGCTCGTCATGATTTGTTTGGTCCATGATCTCTTCAACACTGGACTCCTCATCAACTGCTTCACTCTCGTCTTCACTGCTTTCTCATCTCGTTAATTATGATCCTGGTCTTTTCCAATAACTTACTATGCGATAACTCGTCTATTTCTATTAATGTTTTTAATTTGATTCTCACAACATTTGACTCGTGTAACGTCTCAACAACATACGTGGAAACATGTGGCTTCAAACTTTTATAACATCCACATGCAATCCTGATTTGGCATAGAATGATTTTGTACAGTTTAAAAATCTTCAAGTGTCTAATAGGACGACATTTTCCAACAGCAACAGACCGAAATTCGGATCGATTGTTTCCCATTTTTTTCTAAAAAGGATTTAATGACCTCATATGTCGCTGTTGGAAGTGTGTAGAACAAGGTTTATGTGTTGAGAAATGAGTTTCTGTTGCATTGCAACTCTGTAGAATAAATTCAATATCCTTGTCGTTTCCTTTTCTTGGTGAGTCTAAAGCCGTATTGACCGCATCATGCAAAACAATTAGTTAGATTATGTGTTTAAACATGGAAGAACTCGAGCGGACCAAAGAGATTTTATGAACAAAGAATTTTCTTTACATATATTCTTAGAGTGACTCTCAAATTATTCATTGTATAATGAGTTATATAATATTTACGACTTTTTATTCTCCAAATAAGCATCAGACATTTATAGAAATATATCCTCAATTATTATTCTCACAAAATACAAATAAATTTAATTAAAAATATCATAATCTAAATTGTTTCTAGTGCCAATATTAACATAAAAAATAAATACAATCCTGAATGGAAAACGAGACAGAGAATAAATGAAAATAAATCTCGTTATATTTGTCAACATCATTACATGACTTCTCTTTTGGTTCATTAGGACTTTCCACCGCTTATATTAGGTTGGTCGAAAAATAATGGCGGTTTTGGGACACAAACTTCAAAGAAGTGCAAATTCACAGAAACAAAAGTTTATTAATCAAAATATGAACCGTTGGCATCAATACATTTTTGCCAACGACAAACAAGTTGTTTTATTCCATCAGCATAAAATGCATCGGTTCTCGAAGCGACGAATTCTTGGAAGGCATTTTGAGCATCATTTTGGTTTTGGAAAATTTTTTCACGTAGGAAGTTGTACAAATGCCTAAAAAAGTAGAAGTCCGTTGGCGAGAGGTCTGATGAATATGGTGGATGAAGCAGGGTTTCATAGCCCAACTCATTAAGCTTTTGAAGAGTCACTTTTGAAATATGAAGTCTAGCGTTATCATGAAGAAGGATGGGATTTTTTCGATTGACCAATCCCGGACAAAGGGTTTTCAATTTCTTATGCATTTCATCAATTTCATGACAGTACCTCTCCGCTGTGATTGTTTCACCTGGATTCAAGAAACTAT
>MQRK01235344.1:6876-18213 GCA_001938485.1 Girardia tigrina
ATATATATATATATATATATATATATATATATATATATATATATATATATTATTTCCATGAAAATTTTGTGTTAAATAATACTTATGAAATTTAACGACAATGGTATTGACGCGACTAGTAATTACTTCATTCTTAAATAAATAAACATCTACAACATAGCAAGTTACTGCTACAGAGGTTACAGAAAGAATTTCACGCAAAGAACGCGGAGGCAATATCGAAATTATTTCTTGTAAAACCAAAGATATCCATAACGTATGCCTTCATTAACCGAAAGAACGAAAAAATCATTGAATTTGACCTTATTTTACCCAATTTTAGTTTTCTTGAATTTTTGGAAGTGAAAATATACCTCACCTTTAACCGGATAGAAGAGTCTTGGACTATTAACCTACGTAAATCAAAATAAAAATACTAATTAAAATTCATTTTTTTAGCACTTTTTTAAGTAATCACGAATTTTATTAAAATAATGTTCGAATTTGCAAGGATTTCTTATATATACATTCAATTTTCAGCTTAAGAGTCCTTCGAACTCTACTATCCGTTTATGTTAGAAAAACCTTCTATCCGGTTAAAGGTTAACACAGTCAAGTATTATTTGAGATGATTTCTTAGATTAGGGATATCTTTGTTTCTAATTCACCACAGATGAAATATTCTGTCACACCGAATTTCTACGCGCATTCATCGAGAACGTATCCATCGTGTAAAAGCCGAATTAGTAAAATAAAACAAATCAAAAGCAAAAATTAGAAAAATAAAAACAATTTATTTTATTTACAGAAGTTCGAATTTCAAAACGAAATATCATTGTAAATAGAGAGTAGACTGACATGAAACAGGTACTGGTGAGTGAACTGGGGCCAACCCCATGTTATTGACTGATAATAAAATGACAACATAAAACACAAAAAAATGTTAGTGAAAGACAAATAAGCCAAAGTACATTGATACACGCACATTGCTCAATTAAATAATCAACATAGATCCAATCCCACTCATGCAGACAAAACGCGAAGAGAGTAAGGATGAGAAAGGACGGCGACAAGAGCCAACTGAAAGGAACAATAAAATGATCAATAAAATTTATTTACACGAGCGTCTGACTCAGCGCTGTGTTATCCCCGGCGCTGTCGATTCTTTGTTTTACAATCGCGACAAAACCAGCTACCCTTCGGTGCGACGACGAGATTGACGCAGGCGTAATGAAACCACTCACGGGGACAATTGGCGCCGTCGCACGCGATCATATCACCGTAACTGACGTCGTCACAGAAACAATACTTCTGCTCTTCGAATCCGAGTATGTCGTTGTCCAAATTGAGCTGATTACTGTCGTGAGAGATCTGCTGGATTGTACTGCTACTACCACCCACTCCCCCGCCTGACATGAGCGGCTCGCTCGAGTACATCCCAAAATTCAGGCTGCCGGGAGTGCGGCTCGATCCGCCGTCTGACATTCCGTCATTGACGATACCTCCTTTCCTTACAATCGGGTCAGATTCAGACGCAATGATCGATGACGAGTTAACGGAGCTATTGAACAGTTGGGTGCTCGGTCCCGTACTCTCGTCAAGTCCGAGCTCGTCATTCGCGCCTAAATTGCTGCCCGAGTCCTCACTCAGTGCTGACATCATTTTCAATCTGTTAATCGATCAGTTGTCATTAACTCCAATGGATCAATTGATCTTTGACAGATTTCATAACATTATGAAACTTATTTTAAGTTACAAATATAAACGTGGAGAGTCCAATAAGTAGCGGGCAATAGGTTTCTATAGTAGAGATGTTTGACCATCTCAAATATGGTTAAACTGTTGATTAACAGTAGTCATGGATTGGAATATTATCTATTCCCAGTCTTTCCTTACATGACGCTTCTACATTGGACAATTTCAAGACATTTTGAAAATTAATCAATTTGAAAGTACGATGGGTGTCCCAAAAGTTCGCGGACTGAGAGAATATGTGACTGTAACACGCGGTGTGTGTACGATAACATGAGGGGGAAACAACCAATTGTAATTGAGGTAAACTCTCATTGGCTGCCCGTCGACATGAGTGTGACATACGAATGTATAATTTTGTCATTTTTCTCTCTTGTAGTTAGTATGGAAGAGGCAGTGAAATCTCAACGAGCAATCATCTATTTCCTCAGGAAGGAAGACACCCCCACTGCAGATATTGTGCACCGTTTACAACGCGTCTTTGGTGATGACGCTATGGGAAGAACGACTGTCTTTAAGTGGGTGCAATGATTCCAGGCAGGGCGTCAATCATTGGAGGATGATGAACGCAGTGGGCGACCAACAACGTTCGGAAAGTTGACACAGAGATGGGAAAAGTGTGAAACTGAATGGTGATTATATTGAAAAGTTCGATAGCGATTCTGATGAGGATTAATCAATTTTGTTAACTGGAATAAACTTTTGGAATTTGTTGTTACTTATCAGTCCGCGAAATTTTGGGACACCCCTCGTAATAAAAAATAATTTTATTTGAATTGGATTAAGTGCGCTATGGAAGACTCCCGGCCTATTGTACACTCCACGTTGTAGGTTTTTAATTATTTGATAATAGGAAAAATTGTTACTTTTACCAAAACGTTGAGATTCTTAGTGAATATATATTATATATTAATTTCTAAGTCGATAAAAACCTTTTTCCAAAATAATAAAATGTTTTTTGTAGTGTTAAAAAATTTTAATAGACAAAAAATTATCCAACATTATCTCAGTTATTTAGCTTAAAATTCACCAAAGTTAATGAGTACGCTCAAAGTAATAGTAAGTTCGATCACTTGAAATAATAAACGTGTAAATTAGCTTTGGATTTTAGTAGGAATTTTTCGATACGTAAATAATGTACTTTTATTAATAAGAGCGGATTCAATCTTCATCTCTGACACTTAAAAACTCTTTCTTGAAAAGGAACTCGTGTAAATATTTTCCTACACGAATGAGTTTGTAATATTGCGTAGATTTCTGTACTGACTAGTGCTGGTATATTTTGTATAATTCTAAGATTTATTAAAAAGAGAAGAGATATTAATGGAGCTTAACTTTTTATAGATAACGCTAGAATCCCAGGATAAAAAACACCATTATATAAAAACATATTTTATTGCAATATATTTCGACGGATTATCAATCATCCTCAGGCACTTCTGATCCTAGCTGTCAAGCTTATATATGCTCAAGAAATTATGTAATTATTGTTTCACAATACAATGGGGGCGGTTTTAATGGCATACTGAGAAGAAAGACATTAAATATGGAGAATAATTTATTTCAATAGGAAGTTGTACCTCCATTAGCACGCCAAAGTTCTTTCACGCAGCAACACATGCTTTCAGGCACACCAGAACAAAAGTTACGTATGGCAGAAGAGGAAAACCATATTTCCTCACATGTTTCCCACAATGCCTCCTTTGGAACATTTCGTTTAAGAGCCTCGTTTCAACAGGTTCCAGGCTCTCTCTATCGAATTCATGTCTGGGCTGTTTCCCGGCCAAGAAAACTCGTTTACTCCATTGTCCTCCAAATGTGATCGCGTTTTTCTTGAAGTGTGGCACGGGACGTGGTCTTGACGGAAGATCAACTCGTCAGTCTCATACCAATTCTCTGTCTGTGGGAGAAGACTGTTGTCAATGATTTGATAGTATTATCGGGATGCCATTGACCTTTTCACCATGTATAGACGACCAGGCCATCTGCAGGAGATGCATCCCCAGATCATAATTTCTTTCTACCACACCGGCCTTTCTTCTGAGTTTAAATGCCCCCAGTCTGTTGATGTTGTTTTAGCAGACAGGACACTGCAGATTGGGAGCACCCCACATTTGAAGCAATTTCCACTTGTGCTCGGGATGTATGGGTAACCAAAGTCACTATCAGCATACGCTATATAGCAGTCAAGTCCATGATAATGACAATTCTTGGAATTCTTAGAAAATAACAAAAATTGAATTATGATGTCATTTTAACACCCTTTACAATTTGAAAATTGAATTGTTTGATTAATGTATACAGAAAATAGACACATCGACTTAATCATTTTTACAACACATTGACCAGGAAAATGTTATAATATATGGGTTTTCATGATTGTACCATTAAAACCGCCCCCATTGTAACTCTTTCAACAAAGTTGATTAGTCACTTAATTGGACATTAATTGCTGTATTAACACGAGACTCTTTCCCAATAATTTTTAAAATTGCTGCATAAAACTTTAAAATTATTTATTTCAACAGTAGTTTTACAATTCTTTTTATGTTCAGAAATATTACTACCACCGCTAAATATTCCACGCTCTCGAACCCGTTTACAGAGATGACAAACCGTCACACCAATTTATTGGGCATTGGAAAAGCTTGTCTCTCCGTGATTGCATTTAAACGCCTAAAATCCAAACAGATACGAATATCCTTCTTCTCTTTTTTCCACACTCAAATTAATGGTGTTTTCCAAGGTGAATTACACTACCGAATGATATTATCATCACACAAATTCTTTATAGTCTCCATGATTTTTTCTTCGAGATGCATTGGTTGACGAAAAGGTTTTTAATTAATTAGCTCTCCATTCGTCTTAATTTGATGTTTTGCTAAACTCCTACATCCGATATCCCATTTGTCAGCCATGAATACTTCTGCCTGATTCTGAATTTACTTTACCTGTGCAATATAACGGTCTCCTGGCCTTATCACCCTGCCGAATTTCGCCTCGATGTTACACACATTTCCACGTGCTTCCCTTGATACATTATTGTCTTGAGACTCGTTCCTTTTTATGGAATAATCAAAATTTTTCATGAATACTATGCCTCCTATCAGTTCCGGAACCACACTCTCCACAACAATAAATAGTACTGCTTTCCTTGTCTGACATATGTCTACTTCTACCTCTATTTTACCCAATACTTTCAATTTTCCAACGTTGGCACCTCTCAAATTGATATCGCATTTTTCTAACACCAAATTATTCCAAATCTGCACCCATTGCAATCAAATTTATACACAAGATCAGAGCATAAACTCAAAGGAGTTGTCACTTTATTACTGAACATATTCTGAGTTTAATATTTTAGATACGATTTTTAAATGTTAATTTTAAATATTGATTTTAGAATGGAAGATTTGAATTGTTAAAACATTCCGAATAAGAAACAGTTAATGTGTAGCTACAATTAGGTCTTTCGTTAGTTCCTTTATCGAATTTTTAATCATCATTTACTTCAAATGTGTTATTTACTCCATCTTTAAATAATTTATCGATTGTTTCTCTGGTAAATTTCCCGATTTTGACTAGCCATTCATATATTTAAACTAGAATCCAATGAATTCATATCGAATAAGACAATTTAATTTGCATTTTGATAATTCAATTGAACTCTTTTGTTTGAATTGTATTCTAAACGAGCAAACTGTTTGATATAGAAGGTGTCTTGCCCGATCATTTTTTTGATATATAAAATAAATTTATGTGTATTTTTATTTATATTTTATTAATAGCTAAAATAAACCAAGTTATATTTATATCTTTATTTTATTTTTTTTATTTATGTAATAAATCCTGACAATATTTATTTTTTTGACTGAATGTTGTTCTGTGTATTTTTTTATTCATTTAATGTAGTGATCGTTTTTGTTATGATGATTATTTTTATTTGTTAATTTTTTTGTGTAGTAAGAAAAATCCTATTTTAATTCAACCAGGAAAACCAAAAGAAAAAATAGAATTTAAAAAAAAGGAAGACTAGAAAGAAAAAGAAAAAATAAGTTAAATGAATATCATAAAAAATTGAATTTAAAAAAAATATATTGAGATTAAAAAATCAATAAAGAATAGATATTAATGTTAATTGCTTACCATGAATTATTATTTGACTTGGAGACTTTTGACAATTATCTTTTTTGATAGTATTTTACGGGATTTTATTTCGAAGTGCAAGAAAAACAAGAAATTATCAATACGTGAAGAAAGAAGGTGTATGAATAAAGTACAAAGCAAGAACAACAATTGATTCTTTTAACATTATCTATAAAATATTATTTGCAGTTCTATCAAGTATCTTTTTATACTTTGTAGTTATTCTGTTTTCTAAATTATACTTATACTTAAATATCATATTTTTTATTATTTTATTATTACAATATAATAAAAGTAATTTCAACAGTATATTTTTTTATTGTTGAAACTGCTTTATTACAGAAGGTATCAAAATTGGGGGAATGTGCATGTAACAACATGTTGATATGTGATTTTTTTAGCCACCAGTAGTCAAGCCAAAGAGCTTATTTAAAAGAGCACAAAATAGGAAAACATTACGACAATTATTAAGAGAACTTTACGAGGACGCGAAGACAAAAGTGTTGACAAGCGAGCAATTTAGTGACTGATTTCAATCATCAGTTGGAGTAAGACAAAATTACATTCTTTTACTAAAACTGTTTAACCTATTCCTTGAGAGAATTGTTATGGAAGCAATAGACGATCTAGACGATGTTGGAATAAGCTGCGGAGGAACAAGAATAATCAACCTACGATTTGCTGACGACACAGACCTAATCGGTAAAAATGAGGCAGAGATTCAGGAACTTACGAACAGATTACACAAAGCGTCAAACAAATTTGGAATGGAAATCAACAGACAAAAAAGCAAAATAATGGTTTCAGGAAACCATAACAACGAGGTTAAACAGGAGATTTTCATTGAAGGGAGAAGCTGGAACAAGTTAAGAGTTTCAAATATTTAGGCTCTACTATCACAGAGAATGGGGGAGGCGAAGAAGAAATCAGAAGCCGGATTGGTATATCAACAAGCGCAATGATTAAGCTTAGCACAGTTTGTAACCTCAAAGAAATTCATCTCAAAGGCAGAATAAACATCCCCAAGGCTATTGTCTGGGCGACACTCCTCTATGGATGCGAGAGTTGGACAATAAATCAGAAGAGTATGGATATATTGGGTTGTTCGGAAAGTCATTTCGTTTTTTTTGTATTAAAGTAAACGACAAATTTTTATGACGAATAAATATTTTATTGAAATACACATTGACCATTGTGGTCCAATACCTTCTTCCATCTTCCTGGCAGTGACATGATTCCATGTTCATAAAATATTTGTTCTTTGCTGCTAAAAAACTTTTCCAGTTGATATTTAACGTCTTCATTTGATCCAAAAGTGTTACCATCTAAATAATTTTGTAGATACAGAACAAATGATAATCAGAAAGTGCGAGGTCTGGAGAATATGGTGGGTGTGGCATGATGTTCCATCCAAGCTGTAAAAGCTTTTGGCGAGTTACCAAACTTGTGTGAGGTATGGTATTATCTTGGTGAAACAGTACACCTTTTCTACTGATCAATTCTGGCCTTTTGTGTTTAAGGGATTCATGTAATTTGTCCAGCTGATGACAGTAGACGTTCGAATTGATCGTAGTTTTGTCCGGAAGAAGCTCATAAAATACGATTCCTTTGAAATCCCACCAAACAGACAGCATCACTTTTTTTCGAGGTGCTTTGAGCAGGTTGATCTTTTTTACTCCAAGATCTCTTGTGTTTTACATTATTGTAGAGTACCCATTTATCATCTCCAGTGACGATGCGCTTCAAAAATGGATCATTTTCTTGACGTTTGAGAAACATATCGCAGATGTCTAAACGACAGCATAAATTTCGTTCGGTAAGATTATGAGGAATCCATGTGTCGAGTTTTGATGTAAAACCTAGGCGCTTCAAATGATCATGAACGGTCGAATTAGATAAATGTAATATCTGGGCAATTTCGCGAGTTGTTATTCGCCGGTTTGAATCAATTAATGTCTTTATTATGTCTTCGTCGGCCTCAATGGGCCTTCCGGAACGTGAAGAATCTTCAACATCAAAATTTCCGGATCTAATTTTTTTAAACCAGTTTTGGCATTGGCGTTCTGTCAACACATCTTCTCCATACACTTCGCATAATTTTCTTCTTGCTTGTACAGCATTTTTACCTTTTCGGAAGTAAAAAAGTAATACATGTCGTAAATGCTGATTCTTGCTTTCCATCTTTGATAGGTCAAAAATCAAATATAAATATTTTTAATTATTCCAAAATTTTCCAAATCTAACCTTGATTACCAACTGCTAAAATAAATAATATAGTCTATGATTATTAAGGATTATTAATACAAAAGAATGCATTTAAAACAAGTATTAAAAAAAACGAAATGACTTTCCGAACAACCCAATACTTAAAGCGTTTGAAATGAATTGCTACAGGAGAATGCTGAAGATCACGTGGAAAGAAAAGAAGACAAACGACTGTCTGGAGGAGAGTGACAAAAATACTAGGTAAAAGACCGGAATCAATAGAAGAGACCATCAAGAGAAGGAAGCTTAAATTCTACGGTCATCAGAGAAGAAAACAAGCACTAGCAAAGGTTGTGATTGAAGGAAGAGTGGCAGAAGAACGACCAAGAGGAAGAACAAAGAGACAATGGACAGATAACTTAAGAGAAAGGAGTGGATTGAGTATGGAATGTCTGAGAAGAGATGCTACAGATAGAGAGATGTGGCGAAGGCTTGTTTATAATTGGATTGTACATAATCAAAAAGAAGTCGCATTAGATCGGAAGATGGTACCCCATGCAGAATGATATACTTTATGGATTGGTGGTTATTATTTTTGTTCATCTAAACTCAATTCTGAAAAACTCAGATTCGATCCGTTAAAATATTTTGTCGACGATTAAATTCGCAGAGTTTTGTTACATTACATCGCGTGCAGCAATTAGCAAAACGAGTAAACTGAAAGATTGATTCCAGCTCTATAAAACTGTTATAATTCACTTTTCCGAATTTAATTTTTGATGAAATCAAAGTGTTATAAATAAAACAATCAGCACTTTCTGCGTGTTTCTACCTCGAAATCAGAGAGCTACAATGTCTACGGAGAAGGTATTATATGTGGTTCAAAGACGGCACCTTGGAACTTAACGACACGTCTCACACTGGACGACATTCAGAATTAAATGAAGAGCTTCCAAATGTCCATTAGAAAGAGAACAGTCACCAAAAAAGCCGTGAATGGAGCGAAACTTTAGTTGAAATTCGATCTTCAGTTAATTTATCAGGTGGATCGATAGTCGCGAATTATCTCAAGTAATGATGATATAAATAAGCAAATCAACCGCAGATCAATTAATGAGAGGTATTGATGGATTTAAGTGGATTTATAAGTGTTTATTCTAACTCTACTTCCTTATTTCTTTGTGTTTCCGGGAAATAATTCGATTTGCAAAATAAATGAATTAGAATCAATCTTCAAATTACCGTTTTCGTTCTGATTTGACAGTTTTATCTGCCGGTGCTGATGGGTTGCTTTTCCAATCGAATTTCCGTTTCAGTGAATGAGGAGTATTAATGGAGCCTTATCAAAAATTAAAATGAAGGGAATAAAATCGAAGTTATGGTGAAATGGAAATGGGTGTAATTACCCATAAATGATGAAGCTGGAGAAATCGATCCGTTCGTAACGACCGTAGTCATGAGAGCATCGTTCTGATTTGATATTTGATTGTTGATTGAATTTGATCCGAATGAATCGAGTTTTTCTGATTTATAACCGAAATTATCGATGTCTTTCGGTCGATTAAGTTTCCGTTCGGAAATTTGTGAACACATGTTTAAATCGAGTCCGATACGACCGCGTTTGATTCTTTTTCCTTTTATCAGAGATAAATCTATTAAGTGTCGAAATAATGATTACTATCGATACGCGGGACTCCGTCTGTGACTCCGGACTTGATTTGTTGATTTACCGCTAATTTTATTGGTAATTTATGATAAGGTTAATGAAAGTAACTAACCGGTTTCAATGATTTCAGCACTGCCCGGTGTATCGGCCTCTAATTCCAACTTGAATTTTGTTAATTCCATATCTAGCTTCTTTATCATTTTGTTGAACTAAAATTTTCATGATTTAAACTGAGTATTTGAAAAAGAATTCTTTCGCATTGCTTCCAAAAAAGAATAATTTTAAATGTCCTTTTTTACCATAATATTTCATATGATTTTTGCTGTCTTTGATAAATAACGTGCGAATTTCAAAAATTTTGCAAGTACTATATTTTTAGTATGTTTCCAGTAACATATTTTTAATTCAACAAAAAAATATAATAATTAAATAATTTAAATTATTTTAAAAAATATAAAGGTCCATAAACAGAATCCTGTATTTATGAAAATTATAAATATTTTTCAGTGTAACTGACTCAAAAAAAGACAAGGAACCAAAGAATTATTACTAAATATTTTACGATAATTATCACCTAAAACGTAAAACTTTAACTAATTTATTATCAGGTAACAGAATTAAGGGGTATAATTCCTGCACATATTTTAAATCCCGGATTTCAATATTACATATAAAATGCCTTTTTATTATTCACAACATATTTTATAGATATCTCTTTAAAATACGAAAGATTGGAACGAAACCACTTGATCACACCACAATATGTTAAACATGTTAGATATATTGGGTTCATGAAACAGTTTTGTTGAATACTTAATTTTTTCATAATTAATTAAGTATTTAGCATAAAATTTTATGTACTAGTTACGATTTTTGGTCGACATTTTCTCTTGAATTGTCGCTAATATTTCAATCAAACTTTTATTGAGCAAATACACAGGTTCTTCAATAGTTTGCTTTATGCTTCATACATGTTTTATGTCAGCACTTGGTGCATCACTATCATGATTACGTTCATTAATTAGTAAAAAGAAATCATTGCCACATGTTTGGCTATTTAAACACACTTGCCATGTGTTTTAAGTCTGTCTTTTCAGAACTCCAAAAAGTTTTCGTCCCATCAGCGCTAAATTTATCAAAAATATACAAAAATCCATAATCGCTATATTTTAAATGATTATAGTTCGATCTAACAGTTTCTTGATTCAAATGAATTTTTAGATGCTTAAAATTGATAAAAAAATATTATTATAAAATAATAATAAATTATAAAATAATTGCTTAAAACAAAGTTTTATTCAATTATAATAACTAGAAAAAGACCCATTATAAATGACGGAAGAGATGAATTTTCCTGTTTGAAAGTTTCTGTTTTAATTTTTAAACCATAAAATTAAAACAGACACGTTCAAAGAAGAAAATTCAGCTCTTCCGTCATATATGACGGGTCTTTTCTAGTAATAAAATAATTATATATATATATATATATATATATATATATATATACACCGCCCTACCAAAAGTCACCGACCACCGGTGTGTTCGCAGTAATGAGAGATTATGAGAATTTTTAAACGAATGCTTCAGAT